>AWOL01S0037607.1:9284-56638 GCA_000715115.1 Nicotiana otophora | reverse complement strand
AGTTCAGTTGCTTTCTTGGGTCACGTTGTATCAACAGAGGGTATTCAGGTGGATCCTAAGAAGATTGAGGCAGTCCAGAACTGGCCTAGACCCACATCAACTATAGAGATCCGTAGTTTCCTGTGTTTGGCGGGCTATTACCGTCATTTTGTGGAGGGGTTTTTGTCCATAGCAGCCCCGTTGACCAGATTGACCCAGAAGGGTGCCCCGTTCAGGTGGTCAGATGAGTGTGAATCGAGCTTTCAGAAGCTTAAGACTGCTTTAACTATGGCACCGGTATTGGTGTTACCCACATGTTCAGGATCTTATACAGTATATTGTGACGCATCTCGTATTGGTCTGGGAGCGGTATTGATGCAGGGTGGCAAGGTTATTGCATATGCTTCACGGCAGCTGAAGGTTTACGAGAAGAATTACCCTGTTCATGATCTAGAACTGGCAGCCATTGTTCACGTGCTGAAGATTTGGAGGCACTATCTTTACGGCATTCCATGTGAGGTATTCACTGATCATCGAAGCTTGCAGTATTTGTTCAGGCAGAAGGAACTCAATTTGAGGCAGAGAAGGTGGTTGGAGCTATTGAAAGACTATGATATCACCATATTGTATCATCCCGGGAAGGCCAATGTGGTGGCCGATGCTTTGAGTAGAAAATCAGCTAGTATGGG
This sequence comes from Nicotiana otophora, assembly GCA_000715115.1. Taxonomy (NCBI): domain Eukaryota; kingdom Viridiplantae; phylum Streptophyta; class Magnoliopsida; order Solanales; family Solanaceae; genus Nicotiana; species Nicotiana otophora. Next base: position 55,970 of record AWOL01S0037607.1, on the reverse strand, counting down.
TAGCCTTGTATATATTCCAGTGGGTGAGAGACCGCTTGCATTAGATGTTTAGGCCTTGGCCAACCAGTTCGTGAGGTTGGATGTTTCTGATCCCAGCCGTGTTCTAGCTTGTACAGTTGCTCGATCTTCTTTGTTTGAGCACATCAGAGATTGGCAGGATGGCGATCCTTATTTACTTGTCCTTAGAGACATAGTGCGGCACGGTGGTGCCAAGCAGTTACTGTTAGAGATGACGGAGTTTTGAGGATGCAGGGTCGTATCTGTGTGCCTAATATGGATGGACTTTGTGAGTTGATCCTTGAGAAGTCCCACAGTTCCCGATATTCTATTCATCCGGGCGCCGCCAAGATATATCAGGACTTGAGGCATCATTATTGGTGGAGGCTAATGAAGAAGGAAATAGTTGCCTATGTAGCTTGGTGCCTAAATTGCCAGTAGGTAAAGTGTGAGCATCAGAGACCTGGTGGTTTACTTCAGAGATTAGATATTCCTCAGTGGAAGTGGGAGCGTATCACTATGGATTTTGTTGTTGGACTCCCACGGACTCAGAGGAAGTTTAATGCAGTTTGGGTTATTGTGGACATGCTGACTAAGTCAGCGTATTTCATTCCTGTGGCAGTTACCTATCCCTCAGAGCGGTTAGCAGAGATTTATATTCGGGAGATCGTCTGTCTTCATGGTGTGCCCGTGTCTATCATTTCCGATCGAGGTACGTAGTTTACCTCGCACTTTTGGAGGGCAGTTCAGCATGAGTTGGGTACGCGGGTTGAGTTGAGCACAACATTTCATCCTCAGACAGACGGGCAGTCCGAGCGTAATATTCAGATCTTGGAGGATATGCTCCGCGCTTGTGTTATAGACTTCGGAGGATCGTGGGATCAATTCTTGCCCCTTGTAGAGTTCACCTACAATAATAGCTACCAGTCGAGCATTCAAATGGCTCCCTATAAGGCATTATATGGTAGGCGATGTCGGTCGCCAGTTGGGTGGTTCGAGCCGGGAGAGGCTCAGTTGTTGGGCACAGACTTAGTACAGGATGCCTTGGATAAGGTCAAGATTATTCAGGATCGACTTCGCACAGCTCAGTCCAGGCAGAAGAGTTATGCCTACCGTATAGTTCGTGATGTTGCATTCCTGGTCGGAAAGAGAGTGTTACTTCGGGTATCACCCATGAAGGGTGTAATGAGGTTCGGAAAGAAGGGCAAGTTGAGCCCTAGGTATATCAGACCTTTTGAGATTCTGGAGAAAGTGGGAGAGGTGGCTTACAGTCTTGCGTTGCCACCTAGTTTATCAGTTGTTCATCTGGTATTCCATGTGTCCATGCTTTGAAAGTATCACGGCAATCCGTCACATGTGTTAGATGTCAGCTCTGTCCAGTTAGACAAGGATTTGACTTACGAGGAGGAGCCGGTGGCAATTCTAGCCCGGCAAGTTTGCCAGTTGAGATCAAAGAGCTACCCTTCAGTTCAAGTGCAGTGGAGAGGTCAGCCTATTGAGGCAGCTACTTGGGAGTTCGAGTCTGATATGCAGAGTAGATATCCCCATCTTTTCACCAGCCCAGTTACTTTTCTATGTCCGTTCGACGACGAACGGTTGTTTTAGAGGTGGAGAATGTGATGACCCAAAAGGTCATCTTATGTTTTAGAACTCGAATCTGCATTTTTAAGCCTTAAAAATCTCATTTTTACCCTCCTTGAGTTGCGTGCACAGTTCGGATAGGTTTTCGAAAAGCTTTTATGTTGACAACTAATGAAAATAAGAATTTTTGCCTTAAAAGTTGATTTTAGATGACTTCGGTTAACATTTTTGGTAAAGGGGCCCGGATCCGTATTTTGACGGTCCTGTTGAGTCCGTATCTAATTATGGGACCTGCGCATATGCCGGGAATCGCATTCGGAGGTCCCTAGCTCAAATTATGAATTTTTGATGAAAAGTAAACGTCTAAAAATTAATTGTTTTTAAGAATTGATTGATGTTGGGCAGTGTTAGTACCGGGTCTGTATTTTGGTTCCGGAGCCCGGTATAGGTTCATTATGATATTTAAGACCTGTTTGAGGAATTTGGTGAGAAACGGAGTTGATTTGACATGATTCGGACCTTCGGTTGAGAAAATAGTAATTTTTAAGTGTTCTTGAGGATTTCATTCGATTTGGTACTAAATTCGTAGTTCTAGGTGTTATTTTGGGGATTTGATCATGCGAGCAAGTTCGTATGATGTTTTTATACCAGTGTGCATGTTTGGTTTGGAGGCCCGAGGGCTCGGGTGAGTTTTGGATAGGCCACGAGATGTTTTGGACTTTGGAAATCTGATTTTTCTGCAGAGTCTGTGTTCTGGCATGTCCTTCTTCGCGTTCGCGAAGGTACTCTCACGAATGCGAAGAGTAAACTGGGCAGCTGAAGTTTTCTTCTTCGCGAACGCGAAAGCCTGGTCGCGAACGCAAAGTGATGGGGGACTTACCCTTCGCGAACGCGACTGGCTCAACGTGAAAGTGGTTGGTCGTTGCTTCATCGCGAGCGTGAGCCATGTCTCGTGAACACGAAGGTCAGGGGGGAGTGATCATCGCGAACACGAGCTGGGTCTCGCAAATGCGAAGTCTTGGCAGTCAGTACCCTTCGCGAACGTGATAATGCTCTCGCGAACGTGATGAACATTGTCGCCCAGCACTTAACAGAATCCAAAAACGGGATTTTAGCCAAAAACTCATTTTTCTCAAAAACCAAACTGTGAGAGGCGATTTTTCAAGAGTCATTTCTTCCCCAAATTATTGGTAAGTGATTCTAAACCATTTTGTTTCAATTGCCCATTACATTTCTTGAATTTTCAACCAAAAATTTAGAGTTTTTATGGTAGAATTAGGGGTTAGGGTAGAAGCTAGGGATTTCAAGAATTTGGGGATTTAGACCTCAATTTGGGGTCGGATTCCAAAATCAATTATATATTCGGACTCGGAGATGAATGGGTAAAAGGATTTTGGTCCGAACCTCGAGTTTTGACCAAGCGGGCCCGAGGTCAAGTTTTTTGACTTTTTGGAGGAAAATTTGGGAAAATATGTAATTATTCATTAAACTTGATTCCTTTAGCAATGTTTGATATTATTGAGTTATTTTTGAATAGATACGAGTGATTTGGAGGTGAATTCCAAAGGAAAAGCTGTGATTGAGAATTAAGTGGCCTTCGGAGCGAGGTAAGTGTTGTGTCTAACTTTGGCTTGAGGGAATAGGTATTGTGTGAGTATTTGCTACGTGTTTTGTTATTGAATACGACGTATAGTTGAGGTGACGAGCATCTATACATTGTGGTCGAGTCATAGCATGCGAGTGAAGTTCCATTTCTTGCAAATTTGTAGTCTTAAATCTTGTTATCCATGCTTATTGTTGTTGTTGTTGAAATATTGGGAGACTTGTATCCGGTTCCACCAAGGTCGATAAAATTGTGAATATTGATTCGAAGTCGAGATGTTAAATTGTGAAAGTAATCATTGATGAAATATTAATTTCTTGTGAAGCTTCTCTCTATCCGTTGTTATTGATTCTGTGAATTGTGAGGAAGAGTGTAAAGCACGAAGGGTGATGCCGTGCATAATTTAATTATATTGTGAGGAAGAGTGTAAAGGACAAAGGGTGATGCCATGCATAATTTAATTATATTGTGAGGAAGAGTGTAAAGCACGAAGGGTGATGCCGTGCAGTTTTCCTTGCTGTTTAATTTGCTCAATTCGTTTAAGGATTTTCTGTTTAATTCTGTCTTTTCATTATTCTCATTCTTTATGTTGTACTCCCCCACGGTATGTTCCCTCCCCATTATTTCTGCGTTATTGCTTTATTTACTGTCATTGCCACTAGCATGATTATACTGTTCCGATTATATGTGGATGTCTTGTCCTAGCCTCGTCACTACTTCATCGAGATTAGGCTCGACACTTACCAGTACATGGGGTCGGTTGTACTGATACTGGACTCTGCACTTTCTGTGCAGATTTTGATATCGACTCAGGTTGATCGAGATTTGCTACTGGTCCGCTGTTCGTAGACTCAAGGTAGATTTGTCGGCGTTCACAGACCTTGAAGTCCCCGTCTATATTTTATGTCCTATTGTTTTCTTTCATTCAGACAGTTGTATTTCTTTCAAACTATTACTTGTCGTAAATTCTAAAATGCTCGTGAATGGTGACTCCAGATCCGGGTGGTAGTAATTAATAAAATTTTATGATATTTCACACTTATTATATTTCATCTTAGTTAATTATTTTTAATTATTGAATGGAAATAAGGAATTGGTTAATGATTCTTTAATGTTGGTTTGCCTAGCAAGTGAAATGTTAGGCGCCACCACGGTCCCGTCCCGTCGGTGGGAAATTTCGGGTCGTGACATGCACAATTAACCATCGCATGGATAACTCGTGTGTCATAATAGCTTAAGCCGCACAGACCACTCACGTGCTACCAATCCAGTCCATCATACAAGAATACATGTATATAATCAACAAATATATGAAATCATGTACTCGTAAACTGGTAAATAGCATGCTAAGGTGTATGCTTGTGCGAAGTATATAATTACATATCAAGTTAGGAGGGCATGCCATACAACAATGAATCTTATTTTCAAACAGGGAATCAATACCTACACATGATCTCTAGGATGATTCACGGAGTTCACGTAGTCATACAAACATATAAAGCATGATAGCAAGAATCATAGTATCAAAATCAAGGCATATTACAGCCTAAACACTACTCCGATCGTGAACCATACATAGCACCCGTATATATACTTGTCACCTCGCATATACGTCACTTCTAACACATTTCAATTAGGCAAACAAAGTAAAATCCTAAGGGTTTTTTTCTCAACAAAATTAGGCAACATCCACAAATTGCATAGAAATCTCACTCTAGCCCTCCAATCACGCAAATCTGAGTCAATAATCAACCAAATAAGTCAAATAATGTTATAGGAAGCGATCTGAATCCATAAAGCTTCGATCTTTGAAGAATTTCCAAGAAGTCAACCGGGGCCGGCGTGCCCAAAATCTGGAACCAATACCAAAATCCGACGATTCTTAACCTATCGAGTCCAAATATATGATTAGACTCCAAAACTGAGCCCAAATCGGTACTCAAATCCTTAAAATACACTCTCTTAAAGTGTAGGCAAAACCCCCAAATTTTCCATCAAAATTCCATGTTCTTAGTGTATAAATCAATAGGGAAACAAGATATATAATCAAATACAAGTAGAAATTACTTACCCTTAAAGTAGTAGTGAAAATCTCCTCCAAAATTGCCTTTTTCCGTGCTCCAAAACTCAAAATAATGAGAAAAGAACAAACAGTCAAAATATAATATGATGCTAGGGCCTCTCGCATCTACGACCAAAAAGCTCGCTTCTACAATACAAAGTTCGCATCTGCGAACACTTCCTAGCTGATCCTCGCACATGTGACAAATAACTCTGCAGATGCGGCTCAGCAGTCACGCACAAAATCCTGCAGAACCCACCTGGCCTGACAATTCTCGCAGATGCGCCTCTTCCTCGCAAAAAGGGAACCCCGCATTTACGCTACCACATCACAGATGCGACTCTCATGAGGCTTCTCCCATATCGCTTCTGCGATACCAAAAGTCGCAAATATGCCACCGCAGATGCGAACACCTGGCCGTAAGTGCGACCATACCAAAACCAGCCATGCCATCAACTCCCAAAACGGTCTGGAACCACCCCGAAAGACACTCGAGCCCCGCCGGAACCCAGTCTAATCATACCAACAATTCCAAATACCCCTTCCAAACTTACCCAAAAGCTCAAAATACCAAAATTAACATTAAAAACTAAGAAATAAAGATTAAATTATTTTCTTAACTTTCAAACCTTCAAACTTCGCCGAACGTGTCCAAACCACACTCAGACATTTCGAATCATAAACAAACTTTGCACACAAAGTCCAATAAATGAAATGAACCTATACAAGGAGTTAAAACCATAATAGGAGTCTGATAACGCTGAAGTCAACTCCCGATCAAACCTATGAACTCTCTTATTCTTTCAAATGCCAACTTTCGACAAATAGATCCAAAATCTTCTAGGAACATTCAAATTCAAATACGAATATATGCCCAAGTCCAAAATCACCATATGAACCTATTACAACCATTAAATCCTAATTCTGAGATTATTTACTGAAAAATCAAACCTTGGTCAACTCTTTCAACTTAAAGCTTCCAAATTGAGAATCACTCTATCAAATTAATTTGGAACCACTCGAAAATTAAACCAACCATGCACACAATTCATAATACACCATATGAAGCCGCTCGATGTCTCAAATCACAGAACAAAATGCTAGAACTCAAAACGAGCGATCGGTCATTACATTCTCCCCCACTTAAACATACGTTCGTCCTCGAACGTGCCAAGAATCATTGCAAAGTCATCCAATCACTATATAAACTCATCACACACATACCCATGGGTGATCTCATGTCATCACAATACATATAAATCCATTAGCACAACTTCCATGGAAGATTAGTTTTTCAACCTTAGCCGATAAACTTTAGAACGAATCTCTAATGTCCGGAATTTCTTATAAGATCCAATTCTCGCATATATACATTGTATCAATTCCCATAAGTTATACCAAGTCATAAATGTACTCCCAACGCGATGAACAATGTCTGCCAAGCCTGTATACCATCGCGAACGCGACTTCTAGACGCGAAATCGAAGCACAAATAACCCAACAACTACGAACGCGAAGTAAAATGCCTCCCAGCTCCACAATTACCCTTCGCAAATGCGTTGCTCTGGCCACGAACGCAAAGCACATGGATACCTGATAAAAACCAGCAGCTCAAACATTACCAAAATAGTCTGAAACCACCCTGAATCACACCCGAGGCCCTGTCTAATCCTATTGACATGTCCAAATACATTATTCAAACGTATCCAAAGGCTCAAAATATCACAAATAACATCAAAACCAAGAATCGAAGACCAAGATCATTCTCTTAACTTTCAAACCTTCAAATTTTACCGTACGCGTCCGAATCCTACCAAATTAACTCGGAATGAGACCAAACTTGGCACACAAGTTCCAAAAGACAAAACGAACTTATTCAGCTTCCGAAACAACGATCCGAACTCGATATCACAAAAGTCAACTTCCGATCAACTTATGAAATTTGTAAACCTTTAAATTGCCAATTTTGACGAAAAGAGTCAAATCTTCCTATTAACCTCCAATATGAATCCGGACATACGCCTAAGTCCAAAATTGCCATACGAACCTATTGGAACCATGAAAATGCGAATCCGAGTTTATTTACTCAAAAGTCAAACCTTGGTCAACTCTTCAACTTTAAACCTCCAACTCTTCAACTTTAAACCTCCAAAAATAAAAATTTATCCTCCAATCAATCCCGAGTCTCTCGAACATCGAAATCAACCATACGCGCAAGTCCTAATACATCATATAAAGCTACTCGAGACGTCAAACCACCGAACAGATGTACCAATGTTCAAAACTATCGGTCGAATCGTTACATTGATAGGCTTTTAAGGTGGCAAACTCTCGAATAAAATATATTTGACACCTTAGGCGATTCTCACGTAATAAAGGGATGGAAAAATTATGAGCTATATAAGAAGAAGAATAATAAGTTCACGTGATTCGCGAGTCGTGAGATATACTGCATTACGTGGTACATGCATTTTTTATTGGAAGCGTATAATACATGCCATTAAGCTTAAACTGTAGTAGAATACAAAAGCTACTGTAAGAGGAATGATGACCATCAAATTGATCAAGTCTGGTAACTCAAACGGAAAAAAGAGGTTACTATTATTTTATTCTTTTTCGCTTCCTTTACTCTCATCTCAAAGCATAAATAGCGGGTATTCACTTACTCTCAACAAAACTTGAATGCTTGGCACCTAAGTTTGAGATGGATGTTCACACCTAATTTAATCAATGCGCAAAAAAGAATAATACTAATTCTTTTCGGCTAACCTTTTCATATTTCCACATACATTAATTATATAGAAGAGAAGCTCAAGTTTCATAATCAAGCTAAATGAAAGGAATAGGCTTGGGTCTCCTAAAAATTACTTAACTGATGTCAAAATGAGCAGGTGTGGTAAAAGTTTGAAACGTCCTCCTTTATCCGTAACTTTTTTTTTCTTTTTTCTTTTTTCTTTTTTATCCGTAACTTAATGTTAACGAAACATGTGAATACTTGAAGGTCACAAGTGAGTATTTGGACAAATCTCTTCCATCAAACCATATTACTGACCACCATGATGTCACAACTGTATGATCAAATATTAAATTATATTATATACTAATTTATTTTAAAAAACTTTAAAATGCATCAATTTGCTCAAATTGTGGAACCCAAAGCTCAAGGGTATTTTTGTCGCTTTGGGAAAGCTGAATATTCTCTAGTCTACACTCTGATTACTTGGTTTTCTAACGAGTCCGGAATCAAAGTGTAATTTTTTTGGACTCAAATCACAAAAATAGTTAGAAAAAAAAATTTGACTATCATTTTATATATAGCGCGGTTATTTACCGTATTATATTTGAACTCAAAATTGGCAGGAGGTATAACGCATATGTAGGAGGCGCTATATTATAACGCCTCCTATAATATAGCGCCTCTTATATATGCGCTATACCTACTCAAAAAAGCGGGCCATCTCCTTCCCCGACCAGAAACTAGGGGTGTTTATCGGGCGGATAATTACGTTTAACGGTTCGACTTATCGGTTATCGGATTATAAATGTAGCAATCCGCTAGCCATCCAATAAGACAACGAGCGGATTGGTATCAAATTAATAATTATCAAACAGTTTATCGGCTAAATCAAATAGAAATATTTTGAACAATCCTAGTTTTGTGAATATCAAACGGTCAAACTGCATGGTTCACTGGCTTTTATCATTTTAACTTACCATTCATAATCTTCAGTACATTACGCAATGAAAACTTGTCGTGGAGTACACAAAACAATCTCTGAAATAAATTTTTTGAATACTCAATGAAGATATCTCAATCTCTGCATCCAAGCAACAACCTTAATTATCAAGCCAAATAACAGGAATGGAGCAGAGAAGAAAGGACTGTGATCACTTTCCATTGGCCAGTTTTTGATCATAGCATCTTGTTGCACTTTCTCTGTTCTAATATCTATGTTGTTCTCATATCCAACATGTACATAGTATATTGTGAGATTTATTACTTTAGAACAAATTTTTTAAATACTCAATTAAGGTAAAAGTATAAATATAAAAATTCGTAATGGGTTAACGGTTTATCCGATAAAAAAATTAAGTAATCCGTCCCCAAACCGTGAAGCCGTTAATTATAAAATCTTAATCCATTCACCATTCATTGCCCCGATAACCCGATACCAATAAGCGAATAAGTCATCGGTTCGATTCGGCTAACGATTACGGTTCAGTTTTGAACAGCCCTACCAGAGATCAACAGCAAACGCAAACCCTCAAAATAGCCCGCCCCCCCCCCCCTTTTTAAGCAAAAAAACTCCATTAGAGTCCACTCGTCCCACAAAAAGTATATCTTCTCCGTATTGTAGCAAACTAACACCGGATCCAAGACGTTATCGTGTCGTGGATCTCGTACACTGCTCGCTTCGGCCCCCAAATCATCAAATTTTCACATTTAAAAAAAATTTTAAATCGAGATATTCCGACTTACTTTTTGGTAAAACTCATGTATATAAAATGAATAGTAGTTATTTTTTACTGTGGTCTATGTCTTTTTGTGATCGTTTTGTGATTTAATTAATTTGTTATTTTTTATCCGGATTAGATTATTTATGTGCTAAAAAATAGTAAAAAATATTAATTATTATTTTATGAATAATTAATGTTATATGTGATTTTATTATTGTACGTATATTAATATGTGACTTTATTGTTGTTTAGTGCCATTTAATGTTATGTTGTGTCCTAAATTATAATGTAGTGCCCTTTAGCGTAGTAAAACTGATAATAAATTTTATCATATGGTAGTTGACTTTGTTCATGGCCATTTAGAGTAGTGTTACTTTAGTAGAAAAATGTTGGAAACTAACATATGAAATATTAATATAGAAAATTTATCAACCTAAGTATCTGTTATATGAATAATTACTAAATTATCTTTGCATGTATTGAAATTAATAATTTAATTATCCGTTAACCCCAAAAATATATGAAAAAAATAATAGTTCAAACACAAACTCTCTCGAAATTTAGTCAACAAATGTAAAAAAATAACATAAAAAACAACGATATAGAAATTTTGTCAAACTAAGTATTTTTATATGAATACTTATTAATTATATCATGTATAGTTATAAAAATTAATTATTTAATTTTATTATACCCCAAAATAGCTGAGTAAGAAGCAAATATATAAAATAATAAACTAATATATAAAATAATAAACTAGCATATAAAAAACTAACATATAAAATAATGTAATAAACTAACATATAAAATAATAATAATATAGAAAATGTATTAACCTAAGTAATAGTATAGAAACAATATCGATTAAATATTAATATAAAAGATATTGTAATATATATAAATATATTAAACAATTAAACAGAAAAATACTTTAATTAATATTGTTTAATTTACAGACATCGTCATAGAAGTTCCCCCTATGCATCTCGGACCTGCATCTCGAGAACTACTGTTGCTACAGGGCAACCATAGGTCTTCATACATCTGGGATGGGTATTGTCTGTCCCAGACATTCCGCCCAGTCTTATAGATGATGTGTGGGAGTTCATTAGGGACCACCCACTGCATCCCCGTATGTGAGAGCGCTTAGGATACGAGGTTACTTATGTCCCGCCCGATGAGTACCATCATGGGCCGCCAGTGAATCCTGAACGTGGTAGATGTGGCAGGCGTGGCCAGAGAGGAAGGGGTGGCCACGAGGTCGTGGTGGTCGGCGAGGACGCGGTCCCTATCAAGGGGGCGTTGAGGCACCCATGGAGGATATTAGAGATGATCAGCCGGGTGAACACCCTGAGCCACACGATGCTCCTCATGATATGGCGTCATTCAGCCTTCAGCTGTCGCTAAGGACTTTGCAGGTGACCCCGCCAGCTCCTTTATTGATCGCGGGCACGACCATTACGCGACATGAGTGGGATTAGTATTTTCCTGATCCCCTAGAGCCATCGACGATTGCTGCTGATCGTCCGATACGAGAGGTGCATAGTGGGTGATGACTGAGTTACGGCTCATCACCGAGGGATGCTGAGGATCTTTCACATACTTCATCTACTCCAGTGCACCTCGTTGTTCTGACAGAGCATTGTGGCGCTACTCAGGCGGAGGTTTGTTTGTATTACTATTATTTCAATTTTTTTTTATGTCATTGATTAGTTAGTAATATCTAAAGTGTTTTTAGTTTTTTAAAGATTTTGTCATTGCCCGTCAGAGAGGCCACATTGTGCGATACTGACTTGCCGGAGATAAATGATTTTATTCAGGAGCCAGCTGAGACCATGGTATGGCCATTAAATTATTTTTTGCTAACACGTACGTTAGTTTTTTATATTTCATATACTAAAGTATCTTATTATTCTGTAGGTTACTGTTGGCTCAACGACTTCTTCTACCAAGTCTGCCAACCTTACTGACGATCATGCTGCAGCGCATCCTCCAATAAAAAGGCGACATGATGAGGATGATCCTGATAGCGTAGCCGGGCGAGATGGGATGCGCCTCAGGCCAGCCAATGCTTTAAAGCATACAGTTTGTGGGACTCATTGATATGTATTATTAGTTGTATATATGACATTAAATATGTAATAGCAACATATTTATGTTTTACATAATTTGCGCGTGTGTTTTTATTTCTCGGGTTATTTATTAGTTTAGCACTATAACACACACAAAAAAAAAGACAGCTTAACATATATTTAAATTCATTACCAATTAAAGATAATACATGAGACGTATAACATAAAAATAAAATACTAATTTAAATGCATCCATGTGTTTGTTTAGTCACTATCGCCCATTATTCTATGCTTCAACCACTTAAATTTCTCTTCCAACCTATTTTTTTCTTCTTCTACCTCTAATAGTTTCTCGTTCACTGTCGCAAGTTGTTCTTATAGTTTCATGATCTGGAGTTCGTATTCGCTGGTTAGATTCCAAATGTTTGGCAAACATGATTTGTAGTATTCCTGGTTAATGGATTCATCATACCATTCTTCAAAATCACATTGATTTTCGTCCTACCAATGGGAGAATAACACAAGACTATTAATTAACATGTTATAAAAAAAGTATTAAAAATATTTTTTCCAAGAATAATGACTTACAACTTGTTTACACATCCAACGTCTGCGCCCAAATAGCAATTTGATCAACATGGCTTCAAAATCGTACGTTTGACACAATTTACACATATTTGTTTTCAACTTTCTCGCACGCAGCATCCAATTACAACCTTGAAACCATCTACGACAAATAACCTTGTATACTTCTGGAGATGACTCATGAACCACGATCTTACGACACTCTTTTATGATGTACATTTACGCTGCCCTGTTTAGGCGCACTTTATCAGCGAAAAGCATGCCCTTTGATAACATCGTTGCTTTAGATTCATCCCACATTGCTGTCCGAATTTCGTCAAGATCCCTTGTGAGGGCATCCACATCCGATATACTTGGCAACTGATCAAGGTAGGGAATCTCCCTTGAATGAAACGACACATGGGACTCGTACACTCTTGGTCTAACGGGAGGTGGAGCATGCTCCCTCGTCAAATCAGGTTCATCATTCTCGTCCTCATCATCATCACCCTCATCAAGGAAGGGTGTATCATCTCCAGATTCATCAGCATTGTTGTCATAGTCACTATCATCTTTCTGACTCTGCGCATCTGCCAAATCCCGATTAAATATGTTGTCTTCGGGCAATTGAGTAAGGACAGAACCTTCAAGTTGCTCGTTTTCACTGCACAACCAATAAAATAATGAGTTTCTCAAATTCATCCAAACATTACATATAAACTTTATCACTTAACTTACAAATCATAATGTGTTGATATCCCATGATGCGCATTATCTTGCTGCTGATGACTCCCGGATGGACCACCATGATCTAACACACCAAAACTAGGCATATTCCAACTGTCAGTTGGTTCATAACTTGTAAAATTCATATCTAGTCGGTACCCCATGTGGAATATATGAGTGTTAATACAAATTCAATACATAAAAATAAACATCGTAATACAAAGGAAAATTGAAGTTTACCACTCGACTTATGGATTATGTAAACTTGGGGAGAAATTATATTCTCGCTCCTCATTCGTCCCTGGAGATAAGTTTAGATCTGGCCAAACTCTTTCACCCGGAACCTGTTCGGATAAAACTATTCCAACAAACCACCCGATGATTGAGGGATATCCCTATTTTGCGGAGCCTCATTATTGCAAACGTCTTCAGCCTTGACGTACATTTCCAACATTTTTATCACAAGAAGTTCCCGGTGTTCATCCGGAGTCCTCAAAAAATCTGTTAGAGTATCATCGTCTTCGATGTTAAACTCAGCATAACAAGTAACCCCTTGCGGAGTAACAAAATACAGATATCTTCCGGTTACTTTAATATTAACCGAACATTTGATCACACTCATTTTTTTAAATAACAATGATACCAATCTATCGTACTGCATTGTAAGTGGCAACTTAACATAGAGAACAACTATAGCGTACTGAGTTATTCTCCACCACAACCTCACCCCCCCAATATAATGAAACCCTAATTTTCCGCTCTTCCGACATTATGACAAAATGCAAAATAACTTAACGAACAAATATTTCGAAAGACCTGAAGGATCCTGAATGGATTTTTACCAAATTTTGAAACTCATTAAATAAGAAAAAAACCAGTCCAGGGGAGGGAGTGGGTTACAATTATTTGATGTATAGCGCACGCATAATAGGCACTATATGTGTAGCGCTTATACTGCGTGCGCTATACCCATATGAATTATTAGTGGGTCCGTAAAGTGCAAATAAATTATTTGTGGGGCAAAAAAGTTCAAATATAGCGCAGTTATTCACCGCGCTATACCTTAACGGACAAACGTGCCGTTAAGGTATAACGCGGTGAATAACCACGCTATATATAAAATGATAGTAAGTTTTTTTTCACCTATTTTTGTTGTTTGAGTCCAAAAAGACCACAATTTGATTCCGGACTCGTTTTCTAACTCCCTCCATTTTATTAATTAATCAATCAATATTTTATCAATCTTTCTCTGTCAATTTTGCTTTACCAAAGGCAAATTGGAATTTCAGTCCCATACCCCAAGACTATTCTTTCACTTTATGTCATTTGTAATGAGCACGGGGTATTTTTCTTGGCTTTGGAGAACGAGATGTTTGAAACAGCTTTTGAAAATGATACAATGCCATTTCAACCCCTTGACCTTTTGTTTAATAAGTATTAGCCCTTTTCAACAACTATTTATCTTTGTAAACTCCTTCAAATGGTGATAGATTTTACCTTGTTTGGATTTCTTATAAAGGAATCTACGTAAAATGAGTAAAATCAAATTACATCATTTAATGCCATAAGTCACTAATTTTACAACTAAAATCATACAACTTATTCATGTCAATATATAAAAAGATAAAATAGTTATTCAAGGGAATATATGAGAGATATTTTGTTTCATCACATAAAATTATTTAATATTTATTACTGTACAATTTTTATTACTTAAAACTATTACCAAAATGCACCTCAATCGCCTCGGTTTCAACTTGTGCTATTATTAAATGCCACCACACTTCACATCAAATCAGTCGTTGAAACATGATTTAAGAAATAATTTTCCTCTGTAAAATATTTCTATACAATATATCAAGCACATGGAACAATTTTCTTTAAAGATAAGAGCTGAACCTATTACTACTAACTATGACCAACAAAACAGCAAATTATGCAAAATACACCTTGAGTTTAAAATAATTATCCTTTTCTATTCTTTTTAAAATTAGTTACAATATATACCTAACCAACTAAAATTAATTATCCAACCTACCCGACCATCTCAAATATTACTTTTTTCTCATTTGGCTTAACTTAAATTGATTTAGCTTGACTTGGTTTAGTAGCTTAGTTTGATTTCATTAGGTTAGTTTGGCATGTAAAAAAAATAGGTAGGGGGAAAACGCATGAATAAGAACGGGTAAATAGTTTGTGGCGGGTGACTATTTCCTAAAGATTCCCGATCCAATAGTGGTAACTGCTTTGAAAGCGTGAGAAACTGTTTAACTCAAGGGATTAATAACAGAAAGAATAAGTTAATATCTTAGATTAGAGATAAAACTAAAAATTGCATATTCAATTAAAAATTAAATGAAAAAAACATTAAGTAATGTGTGTCTGTATGATTTTGATGCCTCCATAATTGAATAAAATTATTCGTATCCCTTGGGGTTTTTCCGTTCGAGAATATTTGACATGTGAATGAAATGCTAAACCCATCAAATACAGTAGAACTTGGGCCCCATTTCAGGCCCCAGCCCAAGTTATCACCACCTAACCAAAAGATAATGAGTGAAAAAGAGAACAAAAAAAGTTGATTGATGTCTAAGAAAAGGACCAAAAAATATCTTTGTTCATATTCAACATGTCAAGCATTGATTGGAACTATACCATTTTCACGTTACGTTATTATGCAAAACAGCCTAACGTTGGTGTGATTCTACCTTTTGAAAAAAATATTATCCTCAAGGAAGAGGCAATAAAGAATTGAAAAGTCATATGGAACAGGGGCGTTCACGATTTGATATGAACGTTTTTTTATTAAAATCAAAAATAAATTAATTTGATAAATTTATTTACGTAATAAAATCAACCGAAGCAAAGAGATAAGTTTCGATCGATTTTTATTAAAATCAAAATTAAACTAATTTAATTAATTTTCTTGACTATTAAAATTAACAAAACCAAAATTAAGACAATTTTTTCGATTTGATAGTTATCGACTTTTGTGGATTTATATCTTCTTCTTTTTTTGAAAATTTTACTTATGAATCTTTGTGGATAAAATTTTGTTTGTTCCCTTGATTCTTCCTTCGGAATGTTCTCCGTGATTCGATGTCTGGATCGACGTATATCTCGAACGCGGACATCCCTAAGATGTATTTGATCTCCATGAAAGTCGAGTATTGTACGGATCTTCTTCGTGAAGTATTTGATTATTAGGAAACGTCCAACCGCACTCTCAGTTGATCTTGAAGAAGACCGATCGGACTTGAACAAGACATAATTTGATGTCTTTGATCTTTTCGATTTTGAGAAAAATAATATTTGATATCTTTGTTCTCTTTGTGAATATTATGTAATTTATGGGATTTTCCAGATGTGTGGATTTTTATCTACTTTATTATTTATTCACTTTTTTCTATTCAATATGGCTCCAATTCCTTTCGAAGGTGGTGGTATATGAGATGTTCTCCCTATTAAAGATTTCAATTCCGTCCTTTTTAATGGTCTGTGTTGTATTTCAAGAATTTGTGCAGCTTTATATGCCGTCAAAACAACGCTTCTAAAACTAATACTCCTATAATTTACAAAAGGTGAAAACACACCTCTTCTTGTGACAACGTCACTTTTATCAACAACCACACCCAGCATATACCTGCGGCACACACCGCCACACATGAGTGGTATGTTTTACCTGTATATGTCACCTCTGAGCCTACTTTTACCTCACCTGTCACGGTCAGAGTGCCCTATGAGATCGACCAATATGCTTAGATGGAAAAAGAAGCAAAATACAAGGAAGATGAGTCAGTTCGGAACAACTGCGAGTATTGAGTAAACATATGAAGAATCTCGAGGTTGCTCGAGGAAGCGAGAGCCTGGATTATGAGGACTTGTGTATACATCCCGATGTTGACATGCTCGCAGGGTATAAGCCTCCAAAGTTTTACATTTTTAATGGAATGGGTGATCTCCACGCTCATTTGAGGGCCTACTGTGACAAGTTGGTCGGGGTGGGAAGAAATAAAAAGCTGAGATTGAAGTTGTTTATAAGGAGTCTAACGGGAGAAGCGCTTATTTGGTATATCCGACAAGTCCCCAGGAATTGGAGGGAGTGGCAGGACATGGCGGAGGATTTTATGAATCACTTCAGATTTAATATCGAGATCACTCCAGACATGTTTGTTTTGGTGAATTTGCAGAAGAAACCCTCGGAATCATTTCAAGAGTACGCTTGCCACTGGAAATTAGAAGCTGCCAAGATCCAATCTCCATTGGATGATAATGAGCTAACAAAGTATTTTATCCGGGCCCAAGAGGGGATTTATTTTGAAATATGATGGGTATGATGAGTTAAAATTTCCCGAGCTGGTTAAAATGGGAGACTTCTTGGAAGAATGTATCAAGTCAGGGAAAATACAGTCAATGGACGCGTTGCAAGCCGCTAGTAGGGCTATACAATCCGGTTTCATAGGCAGTGGAAAGAAGAAGAAAGAAGAAGTGACGACAATCGTCCCCTACTATCAGTCAAGTCCTCATCGTTGAGCCAACTCTCACCCCACAAACACCCACCCCCCATATCAACCCGCCTATGCCCCACTATATAACATACAACCATACTACAATGCTCAACCTCACTACAACCCGTCTCGAGCCAATATACATCCAAACCCACCACGACCGTATGCCCCAGTCCAAACTGCTGCCCACCAAAATAGACCTATCTATGCACCCAGGCCACGCCCAAACTTTGAAGAAAGAAATCCCAAAAACTTCACTCCAATCGCTGAACTTTTAGCCTAGTTGTTTGAAAGGTTGGGGAGAGACGGACTGATATATCCAGTGGAAGGAAGGATTCCCGACTAGCCCTCCAAATATTTTGACGTAACCAAACGTTGTGCTTACCATTTGGGTGTTCCCGGGCATGACACTGAGGATTGCTATAGATTGAAGAATGAGATCTAGTTGCTAATCAAAAATGGGTCTATCCAATGTACCCCATCCCCACCAAATATTAACCGTAACCCATTGGCAAACTATAAAAATCAAGGAGCCAACATGATTGCATTAGACGAGGATTATGACTTGAAGGGGACCATCGTCACTATTGGGAATGTCGAAGCTGCAAGAGTGCCACCTAGGGTGACTCCGTTGATCACTGTGCAGCTAAAACCTCCTGTGATGGTTCAGACATACCAACAACGGTCCACCACCACCGTAAGAGATGGGGGGAGTTGAGAATACAAAACAGTTCCATGGACTTACTAGTCAAAGGGAAAGGGTAAATGACAGACACTGTAGCTTCTCACGAGATGACTAGATCAGGAAGGTGTTACGCTCCAGAAGAGGTGAATCGAGGGAATCCAAGGAGGGAACAGAACCAAGGAAGAAACATAACAGACGTTGAGGCGGTAGTGTTTTGGAGGAAGATTCCAGTTAAAGAATATTCTGTAGAAGAACAATTGAGAAAGACTCATGCTCACATATCAATTATAGATTTATTGATGAGCTCCGACAGTCATAGAGACGCTCTGGTAAAGGTTCTAAGTGGCTTAAGTGTGCCAAGCAATATTACCAGTGAGGCTTTAGCGGAAACTATTGGGAAGATGGCCGAAGCAAACAAGATTTATTTTCTGAGGGAGGAATTTCATGTGGAGGGTATGGATCACAACAAAGCTATGCACATCAAAGTCAAGTGTGGGGATAAAGTCATATCTCGAGTGCTTTTCGATGGAGGATCCAAAGTAAATATTTGCCCGTTCTCAACCCTGCGAGAATTAGGCATTCATTTGAGAGAAGCGAAAGAAATCCATGTAAGAGTAAGGGATTTCTATGGGTCACAGAAGGATGTCATCCGAGAGAACTACTTAGCCTTACAGATTGGACCAATTGAGTTCCCAATATTGTTTCAAGTGATAGACATTTCGTCTTCATACGATATCTTACCGGGAAGGCCCTAGATACATATGGCATGGGCAGTGACTTTCACTCTCCATCAGTGTATGAAATTCGAGTGGGATTGCCAGGAGATTGTGATACATGGCAAATGGAGCCGGTCAGCTTATCTGGAGCATGCAGTTCCTTTCATAGAAGGATTAGATTGGGGTCATCTTCCATGCGGTCAAGATCTGCAAGCAACAGAAATAGAGAAGAATGAGCATACTCCCAGTATGCAGTCATCGTACAGGTCAAAGATGGCAATGCGAGAGATGATGAAGTATGTGTACTGACCAGGGACTGGGCTAGGAGCCTGATCAGATGGGATAACGAAGCCAATTGAACTAAAAGGGCAGAAAGGTACTGCCGGCTTGGGGTATCAACATACAATTGGAATAACCTATAATAGTAACCCTGGGAAGAAGGTTTTCGTATCAAAGCGTGTTTAGGGCCCGGGTCAGAGCTCACTACCATAAGATGATATTATAGACGGGATGGGAAGATTGTTCGTGGACTTGATCGAGGAATGTCCGGTGAAGCTAATTTCAAGACACCAACCATTTGGGATGTCGAACTAGAAGAGACTTTGCAAAATTGGACTACCAGTCCATCTCTGGTTCGCCGGGAGTCTTGTTAGTGTAGAATTGTAGTAATTTTGAAAACCGCATGGTCTATTGAGGCATGAACCATGCATGTACCTTTTTTTTGTCAAAATTGCCTCTTTGAATGCTGAGACGATCCTTTAATGAAATACAAAGAATTATTTTCCTTGAAATCATTGCAAATTCATCCTTGCCCTTATTTATACCTAGTTTTCCTTTTTAGCAATCAAATCGCTAAAAACCCGCATCCCGCGATTATGATATGTAACGAAACCCTTGAGCAAAATAATCCAGACGACGAAGAGTACGATGAGAGTATGATGCCTGAGAACCTCCCACAAGAGATCGAGCAACTAGAGAGCCAAAAGAAGCTCAACCTCGAAGAAAAAGAAGTAATTAACTTGGGAATTAAAGAAGATGTGAATGAAACTTGAATCAACATTTATATGAAGGCAGAATAGAAGGAAGAATTGGTAAAGCTCATCCATCATTACATCGATGTATTCTCTTGGTCATATGACGATATGCCCAGATTAAGTACCAAAATCGTCTCGCATCGATTTTCCACCGATCACGCCAGACCACCAATCAAGCAAAAACCCTAAAAATGCAAGCCATAATTGAGTCTAAGGATAAAAGAAGAAGTCACCAAGCAGATAGAACTGAATGCAGTGAGAGTCACCAATTATCCTACATGGTTGGAAAATATCGTACCAGTACCGAAAAAGAATGGGAAGATTGGGATATGTGTGGACTATTGAGATCTTAACAAAGCCAGTCCCAAGGACGATTTTTCCTTGCCAAATATCCATATCCTTATCGACAACTGCGCGAAACATGAGTTGCAATCGTTCGTGTATTGTTTCGATGGATACCACCAAATTCTGATGCACGAAGAAGACGCGTAGAAGACATCGTTCACCATGCCCTAAGGAGTTGATATCTATAGGGTCATGCCATTCGGTCTCAAAAACGCTGATGCTACCTACATGAGAGCCACGACCCTCTTTCACGACATGATCCACAAGAAAATTGAGGTATATGTGGATGGCGTCATCATCAAGTCTAGGAAAAGTGAGGATCATTTGAGTGACTTAAGTAAGTTCTTTGAACGATTGTAGAGATACAATTTAAAGCTGCATCATACGAAGTGTGCATTCGGAGTCCCCGCAAGAAAACTGTTAGGTTTCATTGTCAGCCAAAAAGAGATAAATCTGTATCCCTGAAAGATCAAGGCCATTCAAGATTTGCCTCCACCCAAAAACTAGAAGGACATGATGATCTTCATCAGTAGACTAAACTACATCAAAGGTTCATAGCCTAGTCAACAGTAATCTACGAGCCAATTTTCAAATTATTGAAGAAAGATGCTGCTAAAAAGTGGGCAGAAGAATGTTAGAAAGCTTTCCACAAGATCAAGGAGTATTTTTCGAATCCACCAGTGTTAGTTCCTCCCGAACACGAGAAGCCTTTGCTATTATATTTGTATGTCTTGGATAATGCATTCTAATTCGTGTTGGAACAACACGATGAGACAGGAAAAAGGGAGCAAGCTATCTATTACTTGAGAAAGAAATTCACACCGTACGAAGCCATATACACCTTGTTAGAGAGGACATGCTGCGTTCTAACCTGGGTCGCTCAGAAGTTAAGATACTACTTATCAACATATACCACACATCTGATATACCAACTCGACCCGCTCAAGTACATCTTCCAGAAGCCAATGCCTACAGGAAAGTTGGCCAAATGGCATATTCTTCTCAGTGAATTCGATATTGTGTACGTGACATAGAAAGCTATCAAATGACAAGCATTGGCCGATCATATCAAAGGACTAGCAAATCACTTTTTCCTTAAAGGGGAAGTCCTGTACAGGAAGACCCCAGACTTGGGTCTGTTAAGGTCTGTAGATGCTTTTGAAGCAATAAGATTACTGGAAGAGATACATGCAGGAACGTGCGGACCTCACATGAACCATTTCACTTTAGCCAAGAATATTTTAAGAGCCGAATACTTTTGGATGACCATGGGAAGTGATAGTATCCGCTATGTACAGAAGTGTCACCAGTGCCAGATTCACATAGATTTCATCCGGGTTCCACCTAATAAGATGAACGTAATGGGTTCTCCTTGGACGTTAGCCGCTTGGGGCATGGATGTGATTGGACCTTTATAACCCACCGCATCAAACAAACATCATTTTATCCTGGTAGCCATCGACTACTTTGCAAAATGGGTCGAAGCCTCTACATACAAGGCTATCACAAAGAAGGTGGTGGCAGATTTCGTCCGTATCAACATAGTCTGCAAATGCGAGATTCCGGAGTCAATCATAACTGATAATTCAGCCAATCTCAATAGCGATCTCATGAGGGAGATTTAAGAAAAGTTTAGAATCATCCACCATAATTCCACAACCTACATTCCATAAATGAACGGAGGAGTTGAAGCGGCCAACAAAAACATCAAGAGGGTCTTACGGAAGATAGTAGATAATCACATGCAATGGCACGATAAGTTATCCTTTGCCTTACTGGGTTACCGTACCTCTATAAGAACATCTACTGGGGAACCTCCATACATGTTGGTACATAGCACAAAAGTTGTGATACCGGCAGAGGTCGATATACCATCTTTGAGAGTTATTCAGGAAGCCAAGATAGATGATGCAGAACGAATATGTGTCAGGCAAGAACAACTTATGATCATTGACGAAAAGATAATGGACGGAGTGTGTCATGGTCAGCTGTATCAAAATAGGATAGCTAACATGCTTAACAGAGAGGTGAAACCTCGGTAGTTCATATCGGGGAAGCTTGTTTTGAAGAATATATTCTCTCATCAAGAAGAGGCCAAAGGAAAATTCACACCAAATTGGCAGGGTTCTTATGTAGTCCATCGAGTATTGTCAGGAGGAGAATTGATTCTAACAGAGATGGATGGCAGAGTCAGCACGAAGCCCATCAACGCACAAGCAATCAAAAGATACTATATTTGAGGATAATAGAATTAGGGTTTTGTTGTAACATAACTACGCCTGACCTGACTTCCCACGGTGAGATACGTAGGAAACCCACATAGTGTCCAGTCTCCCTCCCCCTTTTGTAATAGAAAATGCAAATGTCATTTTGTATGTAATCGAAACTACGCCAGGACTTGATTTCCTTTGACAGGAATACGTATGCAATCCACATAAGATTCAGTCATCTATTGTAATTGAACCACGTTTTGGCCTGATTCCATTTGGATACGTAGGTGGTCTGAGTAAGACTCGACCACTTCATTTCAATTTCTTACCATTTTTCATCCATTTTAATCGAACCATGTTATGACCTGATTCTATTTGGATATGTAGGCTTCCCGAGTCACGCTTAGTCATTTCATCATAATTCATTCATCATTTTATCATCCTCGAACTACGTCAGACCTGATTCGGTTAGGATACATAGGCAACTTGAAAAGGTTCGGTCATAACCCTAGAAAAGCCTTTGTAATGCATTTGTTTAGATTAGGATGCGATTGCAACAAAAAGAAGCTACGTCATCAGGGGCATCTCCAGATATCGTAATCAATGGGACAAAATCATCCAGAAATGACACTCGCATCATAGGGAATTTCTAAACATGTCATAATTCAGAACAATGACATTTACTATAAAGATAAATGATTATCAAAACATTTTTAGAAAATTCTACGCCTCCACCTACTGAACTTCGTGCCATAAATCCTCAGATCCAGGGAAAGGCCAGGCCTACAATCAACACAAATCAACACTCCCCCCACTAAAATACTTTCTTTTAGCATAGGATCATCAGGAATTAAAGGATAAAGAGCACACCGGGAACAATGACGGACCCCCTACCATCTCATGAGACCCTATATCTCCCTTATTATTCAATTCATTTTCTCATATGGTTAAGGACTAATTCCAAATTCTTTGCAGGTATTCTGGAACCAAGTCTTCGACGCATTCGGAGCACCTTGTATATATCAAATCGCCTGCTCTGCCAATCGGAGCTCCTTGTACATATTGAGCCGCCGACTTCACCAATCGTAGCCCTATATATAGAAAACTGTCCGCTTCGCCAATCGTAGCCCTGTATATAGCAAACTGTTCACTTCGCCAACTGGATCATTTCACACAGATCGCATTGTCACTTCGCCATATCAGATATTCCGAGTAGATAGTCGCAAACTTCATCGCTGACTCCACTAATCGAAGGATGGACCACCCAATTCCGCCACACGTTGTGCCAATTAATGGTCACAAATTAGTTCTGCAGTCAAGAGTATCTCTTGGGCATGCTCATTTATTTCTCCGCTTTATCTTGAATGTTTTGACGTTTTATTTATGAATCTGACATGCATTTTACATTCAAAGTCATCTACTCCCATCGCGTTGAGATACTCCCATAAGTAAATTACTCCCATCGCATGGAGATACTCCCATTGTGCAGAGATTTCAAATTCAAAGTCAATTACTCCAATCACATGGAGATACTCCCATTGCGTGGAGATTCAAATGCTCCGACAGTTGCAGAACGGTACACAACCCGGCTAATAGTCAAGTCCAATTCAAAGGCCCATCCCTGACATTCCAAATAATGCTCCAGAGATCAGAGACTTCAAATTCAAACATCGCGTTGCCTAGAGATCCCAAATAACGGCTACCCGACAGTTAGGCGTCATCATTCTTGCATTATTTACATCATATTTTAACGCATTTGCATTACGATATATGAGTATATGTGTATCTTCTTTTGTAGGTTCAAACACTGTAACGTGAAACTTCTTGTAAGCAGCAGACCAAGTTACACAGCTATGAGGAATAATAAACTCATAAGCGTGCTAAGGATGCAAACTCCAACTTAGTCCGATCAGTAGAACCCTACAATCGTCACTGCTTTCAAGTCTCTTTATCAAGCTACAACTTGTGGAGTCACTCTGGGTTCTAAGATCTTCCCGTCTTGCAATATCGTCATATCACGATACTGGGGCAACTCCTGCAAGCACCACCGTCTCCAAATCGTCGTTCCAGAACTACATGAGGCCTGATTCTCGTTAAGCCTGAGGTATGTAGGCGATTCAAAGCCAGAATTCGGCCCCTAATCTTGCAACACATAATCTTTCCCAAATCCACATACCATTCCTGCAATACATGCCTAGAGTTGGGACAAAATTGGTGTTTAAGTCAATTTCTTTGCCCGCAAACTCTTTCAACATCTCCGGTCAAAGAGGGGCAGTTGTTGACGATCAATTTTGACCCTCCCTTTTAAAATTAAATTATTTATACTTAGTAATTTGCAATAAATATGGTAAAATATTTTCAAACAAATAATACCTATTTTTCTTAAAATATAATAGAAAATAATTAACAATGTTGAATTAATAATTTGGTATTAAATATTTATGAATTATATTACTCCTACTATTTTGAAATTATTAAAATAACCTTTACATTTTAATAAACAAGTTTATAATTAATTTAATGAATTAACCTTTGATTTATAATTATATCATTTTTATTACCTTAATTAATTCAAAATTAGTTTCACAATTTAATAAATGAAATTTTTTAATAAATAAATAAGTATTTGCCGTAATTTATAATATAATTGGTGATTTTATTTTATTGCATTTAATTTGTATTAATTAAGTTTAATTAAGTTAAATTTTAAAGGGGCTAAAACTTAAAAGGGTGTAATTGTAATTGATTAATTAAACTCAATGTGGCTATATTTTAAATTCAAATCTAGCCCAATACACAAGCCTAGCCACCCTTGACCCGGTCCAGACCCACCCCTGTCATCCAAGTTGGCAATCTATGTTATCTCATCTAAACCAATAGCATTACGCCACGTCATCGCTCCCCAACACACATAAGAAACACAAAAGATCTGGACCGCTGATTCAATAAATCAACAGTCCATAATTAACCCTTGTTCTTACTTTATTTTCATGCCTTTATCGGATCTCATCTCAGCCTTAGGATCACAAAGATCTAACGACCGTCGTTTTTCCGTAATACAACATTTTATTAATCCTTATGCCTTGAATTATCAAGGCCGTTGATCAAACGATCCAACAGCCCAGATACCGTCTCCCACTTTTAACCTAGAGATGACCCCCTAAACCCTAGTCACTTTCAACCTACCTGGCCGCCCTCATTTCCCAATTCCCTCTTTTTTCTCTCATCCCCATCAACCCCATCAGTCTAAAACCTTGCACAAATTTGTGCAAGGTCACAAATCCGACCTCAAATCATCCTTTCTGTCCCTGCTAACCTCGAATACTGCCTGAAAAACTTTCCCCTTTCGTGACCTTAATTCAAATCGCTATCCAGAAGCCCTAGACCTAAAGGTGAAACCTGGGATTTCATCTGTCCTGCCTCCGTTACATTGAATCAAAGCATTCATAACCATTATCTTCAACTTCATCATTATTATTCGATGTCTAGAGGTCAAATAAAGTGACCTCTAGACATTAGGGTTTGACTGATGGTCCAATGACTTCAACGATCACCCTCCTCGTTCCTAGGTAAATTCTACACTGTTTTCCCCTCTTTTCCTTCTGATTTTCACCTGCTTGATATGATCATCCACCTATTGTCACTCCCCACTATCAATTTGAATTCAGCTGGAACCCTAAGGCTTAAAGGCTACTATAAATAGGGCCTTAAATATTTTTCCCTAACAGACGTCAATACACACTTAACATCACCAGAAAATACACTTAAAGAATTAAAAGCTTAATTTTTTTCATGCTAAGTTTAAGTTCCAGTAGTTCCCCCTAATTTCTCTTTTCTTTTTTCATTTCTGCTCGAGTTCAATCTCTGTGAGCGGATCATTGTTGGTTTGGATTCCTTAACGGCTAACAATCGACTCTTACTTGGTTTGCTGCTTTACAGAAGGTTAGTGTATACTGACCATGTCTCTACCTCTTAATTGTGCAATCTTGTGATGTTGTTTTCCTGATAATCACCTTTCGCTTATGATATACATCGGTAGTATATGACTGTACTTGTTATGTTCTGTTTGTTGTATGCCATTTTTAATGTTGGGCTAATTATTTCCTGATAAGTTATGTTATTTTGGTACTGCTAGCCAATCTATGTTGTTAATGAGTTTCATCTCCCAATAACTTAGATAGATAAGATATTTTCTATGATGTTCATACTCTTGTGGATATATCCCGATGAACCTTTTATCATCAGCTGAGCTAAAACCTTATGTTGATCCTGTGTGTGTTCCATCCCTATTATTAAATAATACTTATACTACCATGTTAGCTAAACCAATCTAGTTATACTCTTAATCATCTCCTGATATCCTGTTAAGACTTCATATCTGTTACACTGTGCTATACTAATCCTTATGTGTGTGATGTTATGCCACATTGTTTTAGTTCAAAGCAAAAATGATCCTCATTACAGCTCATGTCTTGCATTTGATCTGTCAGCTCTGAAGACCTTAGTTGACAGTTTTGTGGTTGAAATCATGTCTGCTCTATCTTGGAAGGATGTCATTATAGAAGAAACCATGTAATGAACCTTGCCAAGTATGTAAGGAAAATTGTTCTCTATTGATTCCTGTAATGAACTTGACCCTTGAACTCCCATGACTACTTGAGTTTTTTGTGAGATTTCTGCTACTATATTAAGAATTTTTTGTCCCTGAGTTTACATCTGCCATCTTAATCCCTGCTATGTTCATAAACGATCCTATAATCTTGGTTTGAAAGACTGTATGTTCACCCCTATATGTTGACTCTTTTACCTGCCTTGGTTTTGACTTTACTGTGGTGGTGTATTTGGTTGTTTGTAGTTATTTCCCCTTTAAGGGTTTTGTTCCTATTTTCTTCTGATGATCTATTCTATATGACTCTAATGTTAGATTCTACTCTAACTTGGTTCTGTCCCGATTCTTATATATAAATCAGGTATTAAACCCTGTTGGTATGCTATGCTGATAAACTTGCCTATATGTTCAAATGTCAGACCATCATGACTTGTTTTCCTTATTAAGATAAATGTTATCACCCGTTGCCTTATATCATCTCCTGAAAGGACTCAATATGAAATTTGTTAAGGTCTGACAATCAGAAATCTTGATGACCTATATGTTGCATGATCAATCCATTAGTGATTGGGTAAGATTGATCCTATCATGTTGAAAGACTTTGATACCCTGACCAATTGGCATGCCCTCTCATAAAGTTCTAAATAAACATCATTAGTATAACTGTTATAAGTAATGAATGCCTATTGTTAACTATGCCAAGGCTTTAGAAATACCTGAGAATAGTCGTTATAATCTGAACTTAGAAGGATTCTAAAATATTAAACCAACAGTGGAATCTACAGAATCTGTACTTGAGCTTTTCTCTATTAAGTATTAACTTGTTAACACCTTAAATCTGAAATTCCCTATCAAATGAATATATTTACTGTTTGAACTTGGTTTCCCTATTTGACTATAAATCATGCCCACTTGCGTCTCTCATGTTCTGGTCCTCCCAGTCAATACTATGTCCTTAGTTGCTATTATGCCTCGATGATGAACTGTAGTGCCTTGTTTGTTCATTGTTACCAATCTTTGTGTGTGTGCTGAACTTTCAAATGTTTCTCATGGCTCCTGTACCTGTTGTTTGTGTTTCAGTAGTATTACATCCTTTTATTTATGTTTAAGCCTTTGAGGAAGACTAGAAGTAGGCGGTTAGTGATATTTTGATGTGAAACTTGTTGTAGTTGTGATCTATCTCCTTGAAACAAGCACTGCTCGGGGTCAGTGATACCCTCGTGAACTCTGAAGTGCCAAGGATTCAAATGGGGGTCATATCCACAAATAAGGATCTATACCAAGCCCTTAACCACTAACTCCTATTAATCCTAATAGGATTAACATAAATAGAATCTACCTCACTATAATCCACAACTCTTTATTACCATTTATAATTTTATCTTGCTTAGTTTTGTACAATTGATATGTATTAATATTCTCTTTTCTTTGTATGCATGCATTCAATCTGCGCTCGTTGATACCGTTTGGAGCTCAAGTCCACTGCCAAATCTGGGTTGTCGCATTCCTGTCATGTCTGCTATTCGCGCACATAATATTGAGCCTCATTAAGCCTAACAGGCCCAGATCGCCAAGAGTTCAGTCTCTTTCCCCTTATTTATTTCGAATTTATTTCGCTACTGTCTGATATGTCGCGTATGTATACACTCTTAAATGACTGACGTTGTTATTGTATAACTTCATTACCTTGATTGTGTAGGAAACATAGGCAAACCAAAAGCCCATAGGTAAAGAATCAAAAAATCTAAAATTCTGCTCGCTTTAACACCTTTTATACTTGATCACTTATTTTCTTAATAAATGAATGATCTTATCTTGTCATCACTAATCAATTTCAATAAGTTTGGATTCTGACAGATTCAAAAAGCAAAACGAGTTCTCTTTGAAAAGATTAGAATCAAGAAGATAATTACGAATCTGATTTCAAGAAACAAAATCAAATTCAACTGATGATTGTAAACTAAGCGGACCTCTATGATTTTCAAAACACAAAATTCTTGTTGAGATTGGTTTTTCAACAGAGGTATACCCATCTCAATTTAAGGTATATTTTCAAATGGTCTTTTATTTGGTCAAGTTATATATGAGTAACCACATTTTCAAAAATGCTCAACTTTCTTTCAAACATAAAGTCCTGCACAATATTTAAAAGAAAGGTAAGCAGATCTAGTTTTCAACTTTGTAAGTATATACATTTCAAAAAACGATTTTCATACATTAAAAAAACCTTAGAAATCTATAACTTCTTTTCAAAGAACATACACAACCCTCTTTCCAAATAGTAGATTTTTAAACAAGACTTAGAATATTTTACAGACTTTAAGCACCTGACTAAGTAGAGTATAAACCTTTACTTCCCCAAACCTAGCCTAAGCCTAAGGAGTTACCCCAGGTAGATTTTAAGGGGTGTTTAATACCTTCCCCTTAGAATAACTAGAAGCCTTACCCAAATCTTACCAGTTAGCAGACCATTAGGATAATAATTTCATAAACTTTTAGGTACCCTAATATACCTTAAATATTAGGTGGCTACTCTCTATTAGCAATATCAGAAGAACCTCTAGTTGTATTTTATTTTGACCTGTACAAAATAGGGTGCAACAAGCATGACAATCAAGAATAGCATGATACAGAAATAACCAACCCATACCCAAAATCACATCAAATTTAACATATTCAGCAATAATAGATCAACCTTAGTCTCATAACCCCTAATAGTAACCATACAAGATCGATATACATTATATACCACAATAGAATCACCAACAAATGTGGATACATGAGCAAGAATATCAAGAGAACCACTAGAAATATCCAAATAAAGAGCAATATACAATGACACATATGAGTAAGTAGACCCCGAATTGAACAACACAGAAGCATTTCTACGACAGACTGAAACCATACATGTGATCACAGCATCTGAGGCAACTGCCTCAGGTATACTAGGAAAAGCATACGATGCACCTGTGTGCCACCAGTAGGATTTCCACCAACCTGACCCCCTTCTCTAGGGCGACCTCTTGGTTCATATCCTTCCCTTCTAGTTGACTAGGTAGGGGGTGATGCAACTGGCGCGAGAATCATTGACTGAACAATATGCTAAGCTGTGCCTCTACCGAGAAATACTTCCTTACATGTATGAACTATCCACACTCATAAAAACCCCTACCTGACTGAGGCTGATGAGCTTGAATCTACCCCTGATGACCCAAGTACCCGTTGGCAGAATCTTGAATAGATGGAGCAAGGTACGAACTCACTGGAAGAACACTAAAAGATGATAGAATTGGAGTGCTAAAAGATGGCCGAGCCACTGCGCCACAGTCTACATGTTGTGTATAATAAGCTGCGTACCATGATCGCCTCTACCAAACTAACCCCAACCTCCAGATGAGGTACCACTGAAACTATCAGAACAACGAGGCCTCTTATCTCTCATCATGACCTCTCTCCCCTGACTGTGAATACGCTTAATCTTCTGAGCTATATCTACAGCCTGATAGAAGGTATTTCCAATCTCTGACTCTCGAGCCATAACAACCTTTATGACATAAGTCAAACTCTCATAAATCACCTCACCTTCTCTGCCTTGGTAGGGATCAAGTATGGTGCATGACAAGATAACTCTGTGAGCCTCGACTCATACTCAGTCACTGATATATGATCCTACCGAGGATGCTCAAATTGGCTTCTCAATTCATCCCTCCAGGTGAATGGGACATACCTCTCAAGAAACAAGTGCGAAAACTGAGTCCAAGTAAAAGGAGATGAACCTGCTGGCCCGCAAAGCTCATAAGTCTGCCACCATCTCCTAGCAGCCCCTCTCAGCTGAAATATAGTGAAGTAACCCCGTTAGACTCTACCAAACAAAAATTGCGAAGCATCTGATGATATATGTCAATAGAATCCTATGCACCCCCTCAAGAACCACCCTCGAAGTTAGGAGGATGTAACCTATGAAACTCTCCATCCTCTTTTGCTCCTCAACAAACATGACAGACATAACCTCGGGCCTAGCTTCTACAGTGGTCTTCCCGCTCCCAACTAGTAATACTCCCAGCATCTGAAACAACGCTATTGCCTGCTTCGGAGTACGAGTGAGTGGCAGGGGTTTGAGCTCCCTCTCTAGCCTGGGATGTGGCTGGGGCCACTGAAGCACTCCAGCCTAAGTCAAGGCATCAATGAACCTGACCATCTGGACCATAGCCTCCTGGAATATGGTACAACAATAAAATTATTTGGATGCTAAATGGGTACTAGAGCCTCAACCAGATCATCAATAATTTGATCCTTCACCTGTCTGCAGATGGGTCTGCTGACACTGCCCTGGCGCGTCCACGATCTCCGGTAAGTGCTCTACCCCTAGTTGTGTCTGTGCGACTTGGACCTGCCCCTAGCCATGCCTCTCCCTACCTGCTGCTACTGTTTGAGTGCGCGTTCTCACCAACTATGAGAGAGTAGACAAGTAATATTTAAACTTAGACAATAATAAATGCACGATAAGGAATCAAGAAAGAGAAAGTTCCTAAAGTCCTATAGCTTCTCACAGATAGATACTGACATTTCTGTAACGACTCACAAGACTCTACTAAGCATGCTCGTAACTTGTGAGACCCTTAGAACCTTTGGGAACGCGACAGGAGTAGCGCAAACGCGAAGGCCATCTGCCTCGCCTCTTCGCAAAAGCGAAGGTCAATGATCTAGCACCCTTTGCGAATGCAGCTCCTCGTTCACGAACGCAAACGCAAAAACCTCCAGGCAAAATTCCTTCTACATGAACGTGATCCTACTCCCCCATTCGCGATGCACACCAAACACCAACAAAATAAGCTATTTCAAACATGCTTCGAGTGGTCCAAAACTCACCCGAACCCTCTCGGGACCCTGTCCAATCATTACAACAAGTCTATATACTCAAGAATTGACGATCAAATCCATATCTTAACTTTTGAATATTCCAAATTCGCTGAGTACGTCTGAATCACACTTAGATATTTTGGATTACAATTAAACTTTGAACACACATTCCATTCAACCAAATGAACCCGTCCAAATTCCAAAAACCACAATCAAAGCTCATTATCCCAAAAATTAATTACCGGTCAAACCTATGAACTCTCCAATTTTTTAAATTGCTAAT
The DNA here is from genome assembly GCA_000715115.1 of Nicotiana otophora. Classification (NCBI taxonomy): domain Eukaryota; kingdom Viridiplantae; phylum Streptophyta; class Magnoliopsida; order Solanales; family Solanaceae; genus Nicotiana; species Nicotiana otophora. Next base: position 23,657 of record AWOL01S0037607.1, on the reverse strand, counting down.
TTTCGGCAAATTGAATCAAAATTTTCTAGGAACATCCAAAATTAAATCCGAACTTATGTCCAAGTCTAAAATTACCATATGAACCTATTAAAATTATCAAATTCTGATTATGAGGTTATTTGCTCAAATGCAAACCTTGGTCAACACTTATAACTTAAGCTTTCCAGAATAGAACTAAGTGCTCTAATTTACTCCCACACCTATTCCAAAACCAAACCAAACATTCTTGTGTAACGATCCGACCGGTTATTTTGGGATTTAATATTCCAATCGGTAATTTGAGACTTTGATTAGATTCATATGATGTATTATGAATTACGAGTATGGTTGTTTCTGTTTAGAGAATGTTTGGGAGTGAAGTGGAACACATAGTTTTATTTTTGGAAGCTTAAGTTAGAAGAATTAACTCAGAATTGACTTTTATATAAAAGACTTTAGATTGGGATTTATTGGCTCCAATATGTTCTTATGGTGATTTTGGACTTGGGCATATGTTCACATTTGGGTTTGGACGTTCCTAGAAGATGTTGACTCTATTTGTCAAAAATTGACAATATGAAGAATTAGAGAGTTTATGAGTTTGATCGGTTGTTGAATTTTGGGTTATTGAGATTTGATTGTGGTTTTAAGACATTGGAAAGATCTTAATGGTTGATATGAACTTATGTGCAAAGTTTGGTTGTAATCCAGAATGTCTAAGTGTGATTCAGACGTATTCATCGAAGTTGAAAAGTTAAGAGATGGATTCGATCTTTGATTCTTGGTTTGTTGTTACTTATGATGTTCAGAGACTTTGGACAAGCTTGTAGGAAGTATATTGACTTGTTGAAATGATTAGACGGGTTCCAAGGGCTCGGGTATGTTTTGGGGTGATTTCAGACAATTTATGTTGAGTTTGGAGCAACTAATTTGCTGGTGTGATGCAGTGCTTTGTGATCGCGGAGCTGGGTCACGCAATAGTGAAGAAAGGAGGTGGTTGAGCTAGTTGTTCATCACGATCGCGAGAGGAGGTTCGCGATCACAGAGTATAGGGCGTGGCTGGTCATCACAATTATGATTAGATGATCGCGTTTGTAAAGTGTCTTTTGGAGCTGGGGGCCTTAGCATTTCACGGTTGCGGGATGTGCCTCGCATTCTTGTAGATTTCCTGTTAGTATGCAGGTTTTGGTTTTCACGATCGCGAAGGTAGGCGTGTGTTCACGTAGGCTGGGGGCTGTTGCTATCGCGATCGCTTGTGTGATGTCGGGATCGCATAGAAGAGATTTTCAGAAAACATTTTTGTGCTTCATGATCGCGGAGCACTGGGTCGCGATCGTGAATGGTACCACTAGATAGACCATTTAAGTTGGGAATTGTAGGACTTTTGCCCATTCTCTCATATTTTGAACCCTAGACATGGAGATTAGTGATTTTCAAGGAATTTTCATATAAGGTGTGATGACCCGACTGGTCATTTTGTATATTTGAGCCCCATTTCCCCTTTTGAAGAATATTGTATGTGTATTTGTGGTTATGTGACTTGCAGGGATGGTTGGTTTGGTTTTGGGAATGTTTTGGGTTAATTTGGAACACTTGGTTCTTAATTTGAAAGCTTAGGTTGAAAGAGTTGACTACAATTTGAATTTTGTGGAAACTATTATGGAAAAGTATTTTGATGGTTCCAATAAGTTCGTATTTAGATTTTAGACTTAGGCGTATGCCTGGAATTAAATTTGTTGGTTCCTAGGATGAGTTGTCTCTTTTTGCCGAATGTTGGCAATTTAAAGGTTTAGAATTTTCTTAAGTTTGACCATGGGTTGACTTTTTGGCTATCGGGTTGAGATTTTGGTTTCAGGACTTGGAATAGGTCCATTTTGTCATTTGAAACTTGTACGCAAAGTTTGGTGTCATTTCGAGTTAGTTTAGTAGGAATCAAATGCTTAGTTGTGATTTTAGAAGTTCTTGAGTTTCTTTGTGATTTCTATATGTTTTCGTGTTCGATTGGTGATTTCAGATGTTATTTTTGTGTTTTGAGATAGTGAGTGAGTATGTATAATATTTCTAGACTTGTGTGAATGTTTGGTGTGGAGGCCCGGGGTCTCAGGTGAATTTCAGATGCATTTCAGAGTGTTTTGAACTTGTTTCAGATTTGCTGGTTTTTGTCTAGTGCTGCAGGTCTCGCAAATGCAAGAACCAGTTCACATTTGCGGTAATCACATTTGCGATGGACATGTCATAATTGCGAAGGTAGGCTGGGCTGGGCTGGGAGGCTTCGCATTTGCGATGCCAACCTCATAATTCCGAAGGGGGACCTAGGCAGGGGAGATCGCATTTGCGATCATTTGATCACTATTGCGATGGAGGAAGACTTCGTATTTGCGAAGTGTTGGTCATATTTGCAACATTGCCTGGGTTGGTCAGTCTTCGCATTTGCGATCCTTTGGTCGCATTTGCGGCGGTCGCATAATCTCTAGTCACAAATGTGACATTTGCAGCTGGGCTAATAAGTGGGATTTCAAGACTTAGACTCATAATTTCTTATTTGGAGATTGGGAGCTCGGTTTGAGGCAATATTTGAGGCATTTTCACACACTTGGATCAGATTAGTATTTTTGACTCAGATTTGATTATTTTTCATTAATCTCATCTTTGATTTATCATTTAATTGATGAATCCATGAATGAAAATTTAGGTTTTTGACAAACCTTTCATGAAAACGAAAATTTGAGATTTGAGACTCGATTTGGACTCGATTTTGAAAACCAATCACATATTTGAACTCGTGGGGTTATGGGTAGTCGAGATCTACCCCTCAACTCGGGTTTTGACCGGGAGGGCCTGAGGTTGAATTCTATTAACTTTTTGGGAATTGTGTAAAGATCTCAACTTTATTAATCGAAATTGATTTCTCTTGCATTATTTGATATTATTAAGCCGTTTTGGCTAGATTTTAGCCGAGCAGAGGTTCATTATAAAGGAACAACATTATTAGAGTATTGATTAGGACTATTTGAGGTAAGTATCTATCCTAACCTTTTGTGGGGGAATTACCCTTTAGGATTTGATCTAATTTGCATAATTGTATTATGTGGAACAACATGTACTTAAGGTGACGAGTGTTTACACGGGCATATGTGTGATATATGACCGGATTAGACCTTAGGATATTAATATGCCTTGAATTGGGGCTGTTTGTTATATGAAACATCCTTTGTTATTGAATACTCCCCGCACTCTTATGTTATTGTTATGATTCTTGTGCACCTTGTTGTTGAGCCGTGGGCTATATCTTAATGTGGCTTTGGGTTATTGTTGTTTGTGATATTATGGCACATGTGAACATGTTACGTGGGTTGATATTTATTGTGGAGTATAAGGGTGGCGAGATGCGCACGCCGTGACACAAGGGAGGTATTTCATTGTGATGTGCATGCAGTGAGATAATGGTGGTTATTTATGTGCATGTGGCGACATAAGAGAGGCATCCCATGGATTATATGCATGCGACGACATAAGGGTAGCTTTGTTGGGGAAGTTATGACATATATCAGGGTGTTCCTTTGTTAGTGTTCATATTTTGGAACCGGGATTGATGTTTGGATCACAAACATATTTTCTTAAATGTTTCCGCCTTGTGCTTTATGAGTTGTTGGTTGAATTTCATATGTTATCACATGCCTCATTCCCATTGATATTTTGTTGTCAAAAACAAATTATGCTACATTGAGTTGTTACACATTCTTTGAGGTCGTTGATATTTTTGCTGTTATGCTTTCCGTTGTCAGTTTTCTTTTAATATTTTGCCCGGGTTATTTGACCAGTGAGTGTCATGACTTGAGCCTCGTCACTACTCCATCGAGGTTAGTCTTGATACTTATTGGGTACCAACTGTGGTGTACTCATACTATGCTTTTGCATATTCTTTGTGCAGATCCAGGTACTTAGGATTGAGCTGGCCGTTAGAGAGTTGAGCTAGAGCTGTTGGAGACTTCAAGGTATCCCCGCTGATCAGTTCCCAGGCCTCGGAATCACCCACTTATTTTTCATTTTCTACTATTTAAGATCCCAAACAGTGCGTATTTTGAGACTTATTATGTATTCCATGTAGAGCTTATGACTCAATATTACCGGGTTTTGGGATGATCATTGTTATATCTCCGTTTGGCTGTGCTATGACATTTCTTAGTTTCTATTTAATTTTAAGTTGTTATATTCTGATTGTTATCATTATGTGATAGGATTACCTAATCTTCGGAACTAGGTGTCATCACGACCCTTAAGGTGAGATTTTGGATCGTGACAAGATGGTATCAGAGTTCAGGCTCATAGGTTCTATGAGTCAAAAGCAAGTTTAGTAGAGTCTTGTGGATCAGTACAGAGACGTATATACTTATCTTCAAGAGGCTACAAAATTATTAAGAAATTTCACTTCTTTCATTTCTTATCGTGAATATTTATTGATTGCGGAGTTTTAGCCTTTGTCCTTATTATCTAAAAGATGGTGAGGACACGAGCTTCAGTTAATGATGATGATGCGCCCAAGTCCGGTGTTGCTTGAGGCCGGGGCAGAGACAGAGGCGAGGCACGTGCCGCATCGAGGGGATGTGCTAGGGCCGTGACTGAGGAGTCACCAGTAGCTCCGGTTGGGGAGCAGAAATCCGAGGTACCTATTGCTACCCCTGGGCCTGAGTAGATCTTAGCATACCTTTTGAGAATGTTTGGGACCTCGACTCAAGCGGGGTTGATCCCGGTTGCACCAGCTACTTCTTAGGCTAGGGGAGGAGCTCAGACTCCCGCCGCCCATACTCTAGAGCAGCGGGCTCATGTTGATCAAGCTTCGGGTGTCATACTGGTGCAACCCGTGATTGCGATTCAGCCTGAGGTGTGACCAGTTAGGTCGGTCGAGGAGCAGAACAAGTTAGAGAGGTTCCAAAAGTACTATTCTCCTTATTTCAGCAGCGAGGCTTCTGAGGATGCATAGGGTTTATTAGACCAGTGTCATTGTATTCTGCGTGCTATTGAGCATAGTGGAGTTGAGAGGGGTCAACCTTGCTACTTTCCATTTTATAAGGAAGGCATATATATGGTAGCAAACTTATGATGCGAGTAGGCCAGCTGGCGCAACGCCACTTACTTGGACCCATTTCACTTATCTCTTTTTAAGGGAGTTCTTTCCATAGACTTGAAGGGACGAGTTTCACACTGAGTTTAAGAAGTTATGCCAGGGGAGCATGACTGTGTCTGAGTATGCTATGAAGTTTACAGAGTTATCTCTTCATGCACCAGCTTTGGTTTCCAGTTTTAGAGAGAGAGTTCACAGATTTATTGAGGGACTCAGTTATAGCCTCATATTTAGGATGGCACGAGATTTGGGGACTGTTACTCCATTCCACTAAGTTATGGAGATTGCTGGGAGGATGGAGCGTATTCGCGGGCAAGAGAGGAGGGATAGGGAGTCCAAGAGGCCTCGAGGTTTTGGAGGACTTAGTGGTTCCCACTGTTCGGCTACAACTCGTCATGGTAGAGGCTTTGTCAGTTGACCAGTTCACTCTGCACTTCAGGTTTATCGTAGTGCTCCAACTAGTCAGGGACCTCAGGTTACTCATATTGGACAACCATATTTTAGTGCACCTTCTGCATAAGGTTCCTATAGTGGTTATTCTAGTCGTCCACGACTGACTCATCACCAGCAGCCACGCCCGTAGAAGGATTATTTTGAGTGTGGTGATACTAGACACATTGTGTGAGATTGTCCCAGACTTCGAAGGGGTAGACCTCCGCAGGGTACTCAGGCTATGGTTTTCGCTCTAGTTGCTACACCACCCGCACAACCAGCTAGAGGAGGACATGCGGGTAAAGGACATCCTAGAGGGGGAGGTCAGGCCTATTCTTATTCTTTCCCTGGTAGGACTAAGGCAGTGGCATCAGATATTGTCATTACAGGTATTATTCCGGTCTGTCATAGAGATGCAACCATTTTATTTTATCCGAGTTCTACTTATTTGTATGTGTCATTCTATTTTGCTTCATATTTGGATATGTCTCATGATTCATTGGATACTCCTATTTATGTGTCTACACCCATTGGGATTCTATTGTGGTGGACCGTGTCTATCATTCTTGCTTGGTCACTTTTGGGGGCTTTGAGACTAGGGTTGGCCTTCTACAACTTAATATGGTGGATTTTGATATGATTTTGGGCATGGATCTGTTCTCACTATATCACGCTACTCTTCATTGCCACGCTAAGACCATGATGCTGGCTATGCTGGGATCGCCGAGGTTGGAGTGGAGAGGCTCTCTGGGTCATGTTCCTAGTAGGGTGGTATCTGTTCTGAAGGCACAACAGATGTTTGAGAAGTAGTGCTTGTCATACTTATCCTTTGTGAGGGATGTTAGTGCTGATACTCATACCATTGAGTCAGTTCCGATAGTAAGGGAGTTTCCATATGTGTTTCTAGCAGACCTACTCGGCATGCCACCAAATAGGAATATTGATTTTGGTATTGACTTGGTGCTGATAACTCAGCCCATATCTATTCCACAGTACTGCATGGCTCCAGTAAAGTTGAAAAAATTAAAGGAACAACTTCAGGAGTTTCTTGATAAAGGTTACATCAGACCGAGTATTTTTACCTTGGGCTGCTCCAGTTCTATTTGTGAAGAAGAAAGACAATTCTATGAGGATGGGCATTGACTACATAAAGTTGAACAAGGTTACTATCAAGAACAAGTACCCATTACCGCGTATTGATGATTTATTTGATCAACTTCAAGGTTCCAAAGTATTCTCAAATATTGACTTTAGATCGAGGTACCATCAGTTGAAGATTCGGGCTTCAAATATTCCAAAAGACGGCTTTCAGGACCCGTTATGGTCACTTTGAGTTTTCGGCGATATCTTTTGGGCTGACCAATGCTCCATCAGCTTTCATGCACTTGATGAACAATGTATTTCAGCCGAATCTGGATTCCTTCATCATTATGTTTATTGATGATATACTAGTGTATTCGCATAGTCGAGATGAGCATGATCAGCACTTGAGGATCATGCTCCAAACCTTGAGGGAGAAGAAGCTATGTAATAAATTCTCCAAGTGCAAGGTTTGGTTAGAATTGGTGGCATTCTTGTGTCACATGGTGCCCAGTGAGGGTATTAAGGTGGATCCAAAGAAGATTGAGGCAGTTCAGAGTTGGCCTAAACCTTCTACCGCTACTGAGATCCGGAGTTTTCTAGGTTTGGCTGGGTATTAATGCTTCTTCATGGAGGATGTCTCATCTATTGTATCTCTATTGACTAGATTGACTCAGAAGGGTGCCCCATTCAAGTGTTCTGATGAGTATAAGGAGTGCTTTTAGAATCTCAAGACTGTCTTGACTATAGCTCCAGTCCTGGTTTTGCCTTTAGCATGGGGTTCATATACAGTCTATTGTGATGCTTTAAGAGTTGGCATTGGGTGTGTGTTGATGCAGGAGGGTAGAGTGATTGTTTATGCTTTGCGTCAGTTGAATCCCCATGAGAATGCATGATTTGGAGTTAGCAGCCATTGTTCATGCGCTTAAGATTTGGAGGCACTATTTTTACAATGTGTCTTATGAGGTGTTCACAGATCATAGGAGTCTTCAACACCTATCCAAACAAAAGGATATGACCTTGAGGCAACAGAGGTGGTTAGATCTACTAAAGGATTATGATATTACCATTCTTTATTATCCCGAAAAAGCCAATGTGTTGGTCGACACTTTGAGTAGGAAGGCTGAGGGCATGGGGAGTCTTGCTTTTATCCCAGTTGGGGAGATATTATTAGCGTTGGATGTTCAGGCTTTGGCCAACAGGTTCGTGAGGTTGGATATTTCGAAGCCTAGCAGGGTTCTTGCTTGTGTTGTATCTCGGTCGTCTTTGTTTGAGTGCATCAAGGATCGTCAGTATGATGATCCCCACTTTCTTGTCCCTAAGGATACTTGTAGCACGGCGATGCTAAGGAGGTGGCTACTGGTGATGATGGGGTATTGAGGTTTCAGGGCTAAATTTGTGTGCTCAATGTGGATGGGTTGCGTGAGCTGATTCTTGAGGAGGCACACACTTCACGGTATTCCATTCATCCAAGTGTCGCAAAGATGTATCATGATTTGAAGCAGCACTACTGGTGCAGAAGAATGACCAAAGATATTATTGAGTATGTGGCACGATGCTTGAACTGTCAGCAGGTTAGTATGAGCATTAGAGACATGGCTTTTTGCATTAGAAGATAGACATTCCAGAGTGGAAGTGGGAGCATATCACTACTGATTTTGTGGTTGGGTTGCCACAGATCTTGAGGCGATTCGACACCATGTGGTTCATTGTGGACATACTGACCAAGTTTGCATACTTCATTCCAGTCATGACTACCTACGCTTCACAGTAGTTGGCTTAGATGTATCTTAGAGAGATCGTTCGCCTGTATGGTGTGCCAGTGCCTATTATCTAGAATTGGGGCACACAATTCACATTATAGTTTTGGAGATCCGTGAAACATGAGTTGGGCACACAGGTCAAGCGGAGTACGATATTTCATCCCTAGACGCACGGACAGCCCGAGCGCACTATTCTTATTTTGGAGGACATGTTAAGAGCTTGTGTCATTGATTTAGGGGGTCAGTGGGATCAATTTCTACCTCTAGCAGAGGTCGCCTATAACAACAACTATCAGTTGAGCATTCAGATGGATCTGTATGAGGCCTTATTTGGGAGGCGATGTCATTCTCCAGTTGGTTGGTTTGAGCCTGGGGAGGCTAGGTTGTTGGGCACTAACTTGGTTCGTGATGTTTTCAAGAAGGTGAAGTTGAATTAGGAGAGGCTTCGTACAACGCAGTCCTGGCATAAAAGTTATGCGGATAGGAGGGCTTGTGATGTGGAATTCATGGTGGGTGAGAGGGTTCTCCTTAGAGTTTTGCCCATGAAGGGTGTGATGAGGTTCAGGAAGAAGGGAAAGTTGAGCCCTCGGTATGTTGGTTCTTTTGAGGTTCTTGAGAGAGTTGGTGAGGTGGCCTACAAACTTGCATTGCTACCCAGTTTATCGGGAGTTCACCTAGTGTTACATGTTTCCATGCTCCAGAAGTACTATGAGGATCCTTCACATGTGTTAGATTTCAGCTCGGTGCAGTTGGACAAGGATTTGACTTATGTTAAGGAGCCGACAGCCATTTGGACAGGTAGGTCCGAAAGTTAAGGTCGAAGAACATTGCATCAGTGAAGGTTCAATAAAGAGGTCAACCGGTCAAGGGGGCAACTTGGGAGATCGAGCATGATATGCGAAACCTATATCCTCATCTTTTTGGCACTTCAGGTACGTCTCTATACTCGTTCGAGGATGAAAGTTTATTTAAGAGGGGAGAATGTGACGACCCGACCAGTCGTTTGTGTATTTGAGCCCCATTTCCCTTTTTGAAGCTTCCTGTATATGTATTTGTGGTTTTGTGACTTGTGGGGATGGTTGATTTGGTTTCGTGAAGGTTTTGTGTTGATTTAGAACACTTGGTTCTTAGTTTGGAAGCTTATGTTGGAAGAGTTGATCAAGGTTTGACTTTTGAGAAAACGACCCCGGAATGGTATTTTGATAGTTCTAGTAGGTTTGTATGGTGATTTTGGACTTAGGCGTATTTATTGAATTGAATTCGGAGGTTCCTAGGATGAATTGGCTCTTTTTGCCCAAAGTTGGTAATTTAAGGGTTTAGAATTTTCTTAAGTTTGACCATGGGTTGACTTTGTGTCTATTGGATTCGGATTTTGGTTTCGGGACTTTTAATAGGTCTATTTTGACATTTGAAACTTGTGTACAAAGTTTGGTGCCATTCTGAGTTAGTTTGGTAGGAATTAGACGCTTAGTTGTGATTTTAGAAGTTGTTGAGTTTCATTGTGATTCTATGTGTTTTGGTGTTCGATTCATGGTTTGAATGTCATTTTGGTGTTTTAAGCTCGTGAGAGAGTTTGTATGATGTTTCTAGACTTGTGTGGATATATGGTGTTGAGCCTCGAGTGCTCGACTGAGTTTCAGATGCGTTTTGGAGTGTTTTGAACTTGTTTCAGATTTGCTGGTCTTTGGCTAGTGCTGCAAGTCTCACAAATGCGAGCACCAGTTTGTATTTGTGGTAATCACATTTGTGATGGACAAGTCACAATTGCGAAGGTGTGTTGGGGGTGGCATGCTTCACATTTGTGAAGCAAGTCTCACAATTGTGAAGGGGGACCTGGGTAGGGGAGATCACATTTGTGATCATTTGATCGCTTTTGTGATGGAGGTAGACTTCGCGAGATTCTAGAGAGAGTGGGTGAGGTGGATTACAGGCTCACATTGCCACCTAGTTTATCAACAGTCCATCCGGTGTTCCATGTATCCATACTCCGAAAGTATCACGGTGATCCATCATATGTGTTAGACTTCAGCTCAGTCCAATTGGACAAGGATTTTACTTATGAGGAGGCGCCGATGCCTATTCTAGCCCGACAGGTTTGACAGTTGAGGTCTAAGAGTTATCCTTCAGTTCGAGTGCAGTAGAGAGATCAGCCGGTCGAGGCATCTACTTGGGAGTCCGAGTTGGAAATGTGGAGTAGATATCCACACCTTTTCACCACTCCAGGTACTTATCTATGTCCGTTCGAGGATGAACGATTGTTTTAGAGGTGGAGAATGTGATGACCCGATAGGACATCTAGAATTTTAAATCCTTAATTCTATGTTTCGAAGCCTCCAATAGCGTCTTTAGGCCTTTCTCGATTTGCGTGCGTATTCCGAGTATTTTTCCCGAAGGCTTTTATGTTAAAAGTTGATAAAATATGAAATGTTGCTTTAAAAATCTATTTGAGTTGACTTCGGTCAATATTTTGAGCAAACGAACCCGGATTCGTGTTTTGACAGTCCTGGTGGGTCCGTATAGTGATTTGGGTCCTGGGCGTATGCCCAAATAAAATTCGGAGGTCCCTAGCTCGAGTAATCACTTTTTGTCAAACTTTTGAAGTTTAAAGGCTTAATGAATTTCATGGTTTGACCAATGTATGACTTTGTTGATACCTGGTCCGTATTTTGGTTCCAGAACTCGGTATAGGTTCGTTACTGTATTTATGACTTGTCTGTCAAATTTGGTGAGAAATGGAGTTGGTTTGACATGATTCGGACGTCCGGTTGTTAAAATAGAAGTTCTAAAGTTTTCTTGAAAATTGCATTTGATTTGGTGTCCGATTCATAGTTCTAGGTGTTATTTTGGCTATTTGATCGCGCGAGCAAGTTCGTATGATGTTATTAGACTTGTGTGCATATTTGGTTTGGAGCCCCGGGGGCTCGGGTGAGTTTCGGATAGGCTACTGGTTGATTTGGACTTAGAATTGATAGCTAATGCATTGAGTTTCTTGTGTCTGCTGTAGACATCGCAATTGCGTGGTATGGCTCGCAAATACGGGCCTCGCATTTGCGAAGAAGACTTCACATTTGCGAGCAGGGGCATGGGGGGTACACTTTCGCATTTGCGAGATCTGGGGTCGTATTTGTGATCCCCTCAGTTTTGCATTTGCGATGGCAACATGAATGTGAAGGCTTCATATTTGTGATAGTTTATTCGCATTTATGGGGTTCGCAATTGCGAACCCTAGGTCGCAATTGCGACATTTGTGACTGATCCAATCTGAGTTAGACGGGATTTTCTCTTATTCTTCAAATTTTAAAACTTAGAAACCCTAGAGGTGATTTTCCCAAGAGTTTGCTTCCCCAATTCATTGATAAGTGATTCTAACCTATTTTATTTCAATTTTCCATTTCATTTCATAAGATTTCAACCTAAAATCTAGGATTTTCATGGTGGAAATTGGGGGTTTGGGAAGAATTAGGGATTTTTGTAAAATGGAATTTAGACCTCAAATTGAGGTCGGATTTCAAAACAAATTACATAATCGGGCTCGGGTGTGAATGGTTAATCGGGTTTTGGTCCGAATTTCGGGTTCCGGAAGTTGACTTTTGTTGACCTTTTCAATAATTACCTAAATTGAACCTTTTTCATTCGTGGTTAGTTCCTAAGGCTTATTGCGAATCGTTTGGTTGATAATTTGCTAGATTTGGTTGATTCGGAGGCTTGTTTGAAAGGCAAAGCCATGGTTGAGCTTTGAGTTGATCTTTGGAAGCGAGGTAAGTGTCGTGGTTAACCTTGACTTGAGGGATTAGGACTTGTTTGCTATGTGCTACTAGGTTACATGTTGGGTTCAACGTATATGTGAAGTGAAGAGTACTTATGCGTTGTTGTTGGATCAAAGCGTGCGGGTGGGACTTATTTTTTGTCACTTATTTCTTTATTTGATCATGATATCCATACTTAGACTAGTTAATTACTAAATTGATCATCATTTTCGCATTTATAGGCTATCCGTGATAATTGAATATTGTTTCTAAAGAAGAGATTGGTGTTGCGGAACCATTGTTGACATAAGACTAGATCTTGCTTATTCTATCTCCCTGTCGTTATATGTTCATTGTTACATGGTAAGGGAGAGTGTTAATGCACGAAGGGTGATACCGTACCGTATTTGAGTGTTAATGCATGAAGGGTGATGCCATGGCATATTTGAGTGTTAATGCACGAAGGGTTATGCCGTGCCATATTTGAGGGTTAATGCACGAAGGGTGATGTCGTGTCGTATCTATTGTTGATGATGAAATTGAGAGTAAAAGCACTAAGGGTGATGCCGTTCCATTATTATTATTTCATGGTGAGGCTGAGAGTTAAAGCACGAAGGGTGATGCTGTGCAGTTTTATTCATTATGTCTGTTCATTTTGTTGGTTGAAGTTTTATTGACTCTTTCTTATTATCATTCCATGTTGTTGTTATTGTATCTTGTATCCCTTTCAGATGTCCCCTCCCAATAGTACTTATTAATTCTTTATTTGTTGTTATGTTGTACATATATTTCCGTCTGTACAAGTTTATTTATGTGGGTGTCCTATCATAACCTCGTCCTCGTCGAGGTTAGGCTCGACACCTACGGAGTATATTGGGTCGGTTGTACTCATACTACACTCTGCACCTTTTGTGCAGATTTTGGTACTGGTCCTAGCTATCCGTGAGGCGCATCAGCTCGAATTGGCATTCGGAGACTCGAGGTAGATCTGCTGGTATCTGCAGACCTTGAAGTCCCCTTCCATTTTCCCTATTTACTGTTCTTTTCATTCGAGACAGTTGTAGTTATTTCAAGCCCTATTTTGTGGAGATTCTAGAAGCTCATGAACTTATGACACCAGATCCAGGTTGTACTTAGATGTTATTGATTTTATGTCATTTGTATTTTGTTTTAGCGTCTCTTCGGCTTAATTGGTTTTACTTAATTGAATTGATTTAAAATTGGCTTAAAGAGCCTCTAACGTTGGCTTGCCTAGCAAGTGAAATGTTAGGCGCCATCATGACCCCGAAGGTGGAAATTCTGGGTCATGACACATGGGACATTTGAATTTGAAATCTCCGAGCTTTGGAGCATTATTTGGGTTGTCTAGGATGGGCCATTGAATCTGATTTGATTGTTAGTCGGGTTGTGTACCATTTCGTAGCTTTCAGAGCATTGAAATCTCCATGCGATGGGAGTATCTCCGCGCAATGGGAGCAGTTGACTTTGAATGTAAAATCTTCACACGATGGGAGTATCTCTACGTGATGGGAGTAGTTAACTTTGAATGTAAAATCTCTGCACGATGGGAGCATCTCAACGTGATGAGAGTTTTTGACTTTGAATGTAAACAATCCCTGTAAGTTGCACAAATAAAAATGTCAAAACATTCAAGCTAAAGCAAAGAAGTAAATGAGCATGCCCAAGAGATACTCTTGACAGCAGAACTAATTTGCAGACGTCGATCGGCAGAATGTGTGACAAAATCAGATGGTTTATCCTTCGATTGGCGAAGTCGGCTATGAGGTTTATAGCTATCTACTTGGAGTCTTCGATGTGGTGGAGTGACAGTGAGATTTCTGCAAAGTGCTCCAGTTGGCGAAGCAGACAGCTTGCTATGTACATGGATCCGATTGGCGGGGCCAGCAACTTGACATGTACAAGATGCTCCGATTGTAGAGTAGACATTTTGCTATATAAAAGGCTCCGATTGGCGGGTCCGGCTGTTTGATATGTACAGAATGCTCTGATTGGCAGAGCAGGCGATTTGATATATACATGGCATTTTGATTGCATCGAGACATAACTCCGGAATAACCACAAAGAACTTGAAGTTAGTCCTTAACTATATGAGAAAATGAATTGAATAATAAAAGAGAGATAGGGGCTCATGAGATTGTAGCGGGTCTGTCATTGATCCTAGTGCGCTCTAGTCTCCTTTGATTCATGTCAAACCTGCGCTAAAAGAATATTACTTTTTTTTTTGGGGGGG
>AWOL01S0037606.1:63219-76532 GCA_000715115.1 Nicotiana otophora | reverse complement strand
AATTATTCCCCTTATTTGGGATGAGATTGATGTGATAAAATTATTCCTCTTAATTGGGATAAGATTGATTGATATAAAAGGGTTGATGTCTCTAATGAGATGGCCTAGCCGATCGGGTCGTGATCGGACACCATGCCGCACATATGGTGATGATTGTGCTGGAAATTGTAATTGAAATTGAGATTTTGGTTGATTTCTTCAAATAAGACGGCCTAGACGATCGGGTCGTGATCGGACTCCGTACAAAATTTACGGTGGTATTAGTATTGATGGTAATGGTGGTTGATGTCTCTAATGGATAGCCTAGCCGTTCGGGTCGTGATCGGACTCCGTGCTAAAGATGGTGGTATTGATATTGAGAGAAATTGTGGTTGATGTCTCTAATGAGATGGCCTAGCCGATCGGGTCGTGATCGGACCCGTGCTGAGAGTACGGTGGTACTGGTTTTGTGAATAATGGTATTGTGAATAATACTATTGTGAATAATGGTATTGTGGACAATGGTATATCGATACTAAAAATCTCCCAATGTGAGATATGGAAATCTATTTGAACAGTGTCTTGATCATAAATTAAGTTTTGATGTTGATTAAAGCTTCCTTTGATATCATGATAATCTTGTTGTAGTATTTGTCATTCTATTGAGAGGGTGTTTAGTTATACATACTAGTGCTATTCGACAGTACTAACGTCCCTTTTGCCGGGGGTGCTGCATCTTTCAATGGATGCAGGTGGTTCCACAGCAGGAGACATTGATCAGTAATAGCAGTGCACCTTCTTCCCAGCTGACTTGGTGAGCCCCACTTCATTCCGGGGTCATGTATCTTTTGTACTTAGTGTATTCTGTTTGAGGTATAGCCGTGGCCTTGTTACCTGCATTATCATTGTACTCTTCATTATCCATAGAGGCTCCGTAGACATAGTGTGGGTTATGTATTGGTGCTGGGAAAGACAAAATATGTTATGTTGTAGTTGTATTACTTGTCCATTCGAGACATTAAAAATGATGAAGCTGTTGGAAATGAATTGGTATTGTAGACGTGAACACCATTTTGTCTAATTAATAAAAATATGTATTATCTCCATTCGTGGATGTGTTTGGGTAGAATGAAATCTAATAGGCTTACTCGATCGGGTTTACTCGGTTGAGTGCCGGTCGCGCTCATCGATTTTGGGGCGTGACAACGGATATATTCAAGATCGCACAAGGTGAGTTCGAGTTGTTGCAGGAATTTGTGATCAGGTTCCAGAAAGAAAGAATGTTGCTATCGGCTGTACCAGATGAATGGGCAGCGAAGACATTTATGAAGGGTTTGAACCCGAAGAGCATCGACGCCTCCCAAAATCTGAAGAAAAGCCTGCTTGAATTCCAAGCAACCACATGAGTGAATGTTCTTAACCACTATGAGTCAAAGATAAGGATAGAGGATGACCTGCTCGGGTTCCCGACATCAACCAAGGGGCGGGACCGAGACAAAAACTAGGATAAATACAAAGGTGATTTTGATGCAGACCGAAGATCTTTTAAAGGTTGTTTCTTGTCTTACGAAAGAGACGAGGGACGTGGCAGCAAAGGGTTCCGGTCATCGGATAGGTTCGCTCCCGAAAGAAGAATAGATCGTGGCTGGAACGACAAATGGTTACAAGAAAAAGAGGTGTTAGGGACCCAGAATTCTACATATCCTAGGTTGTCAGATTACAATTTCAACATCAGCGTAGTGGAGTTGTCATCGGCAATGGGAAACATCAAAGAATCACGATTCCCGAAGCCAATCACATCTGATCTGAGCCAGAGGGACCCTAACTTTTGGTGTGAATATCATGGGACTCACGACCACCGAACTGGGGACTATCGGCATCTGCGTGAGGAGGTGGCAACATTGTTGAAAAATGGCCATCTCAGAGAGCGACCGAGCTAAGAAAAATTACGGTCGTAGCCAGGACAATGCAGAACCCTCGAAGATAGGAGAAGACCCTCCCAGTTGTCTATCAACATGATTTTCGGAGGGAATGAAATCAATAGTGTAACCTTCTCGGTGGCCCAGAAATAAAAGTATTAGTGACCCACATCAAGCGACTCTGGGAAGTCGCCGAAGACGACATCACCTTCACGGAGGAAGACCCAGACAGACTTCTTCTGCCGTATAACAACACCCTGGTAATTTCTCTTAATGTTCTAGATTTCAAGAATAATCATGTTTTGGTTGACCCAGGAAGCTCAGCCAACATAATTCAATGGAGAGTGCTAGAACAAGCCAAATTAATCGAAAGTATCATTCCGGCAACAAAGCTCCTCGTTGGGTTCAACTTGGCAACCCGAGGAGAGATCTTGCTACCCACAAATGCTGAAGGGGTAAAAAAGACCACCTTATTTGAAGTGGTGGATGGTGACATAGGCTAAAACATAATTCTCGATAGATCATGGTACATGAGATGAAGGTCATACCATCAACATATCACCAACTGCTGAAATTCCCGACCCAGAGAGAATCAAGCAGATAAGAGGAGATCAACTGGCAGCAAGAGAAATGAACGTAGTGTCGATTTCTAGCAGTAAAGGGAAGGAGCCCAGCAAATAACAATTACAGTAATCAATGCATGCTCCGGTGCCAAGTGAAGATGATAAGGGTGAGGAGTCGTCAGAATCCAACCAGGTACCAAGATATTCAGGTACTGGAAGAGACAGACGCGACCAAATCCACAGTAGAAACACTCGAGCAAGTGGCTTTGTTCGAGGAATTCTTGGAGAGGAAGTTTCACTTAGGAACAAGACTCAATACCGAAGTCAGGTCAGGATTTATTAATTTCCTTAAAACTAACGTTGATTGTTTTGCATGGTCGCACTCGGATATGATAGGTATCCCACGCACAAGCTAAGCCTGGACCCCAGCTTCCGTCCGGTAAGGCAAAACAATGCCCAATAGCCGAGGTCAGAAACATGTTTGTTAAGGAAGAGGTAACTCGACTACTTGACATCAATTTGATCCGAGGGGTAAAGTATCCCGAGTGGTTAAATAATGTAGTTGTGGTTCCGAAAAGTAATAACAAGTTCCGAATGTATGTAAATTATAAAGACGCGAATAAGGCGTTCCCTAAAGACTCGTTCTCATTGCCAAACATTGATCAAATGATTGATGCAACGGCCAAGCATGAGTTAAAGAGTTTCCTCAATGCCTATTCCGGGTACAATCAAATCAAGATGAACCCGGAAGATTAGGAAAAAACTTTGTTCGTAACGAGCTTTGGAACATATTGTTATAATGTGATGCCTTTCGGGCTTAAACATACCGGAGCCACTTATCATAGGCTCGTGAACAAGATGTTCGAAAAACAAATAGGTAAAATAATGGAAGTGTACATAGATGATATGTTGGTCAAGTCTTTGAATTCATGTGATCATTTAAAGAACCTCCAAGAGGCCTTCAATATTTTGAGAAAGCATAACATGAAGCTCAACCCAGAAAAATGTGCGTTCTGGGTTGGCTCCAGTAAGTTCTTGGGTTTCTTGATCTCATAGAGAGGGATTGAGGTGAATCCAGATAAAATCAAGGCCATCAAAGACATCCCGGACCAATTAACGAGCGTAAAAGAAGTACATAGGCTAACCGGAAGATTGGCCGCTTTAAGCAGATTCATCTCTTGATCCTTGAAAAAATGTCATCACTTCTTCTCACTTCCGAAGAAGAAGAAGAACAATTTCGAATGGACTCCGGAATGTCAACAGGACTTGAAAGACCTGAAACGTTATCTATCAAGCCCCTTGCTACTATCAAAACCGAGGGAAGATGAACGATTGCTAATATACTTAGTAGTCTCAGAGGTATCGTTAAGTGTTGTTCTAGTCCGGGAGGATGAAGGTACATAATTTCCTATCTATTATGTTAGCAAAAGTTTTTCAGGAGCGGAGACTCGTTATCCGTACCTCAAAAACTGGCCTTAGCTCTCGTAGTCGCCTCTCGAAAACTTAGGCCTTATTTTTAGTACCACCCGATAGCCGTTGTGACAACCTTCCCCTTAACGAATGTTATTCACAAGCCTAAGTTGTCAGGCGGGTTGGCCAAATGGGCAGTCAAAATTAGTGAGTTCGATATTGAATACAAGCCTAGGACTGCGATCAAATCACAAGTTTGGCCCAACTTTGTGGCCAATTTTTGTCCCGGGTTATTGCCCATGGCTGCTAAAGAAGCGGGTCTGGTGTCGGAAATGATATCAGGAATTTGGACCTTGTTCACGGATGGATCTTCCAATGTGAAAGGGTTCAGGCTCGAGGTGGTCCTAATCCTGCCTTCGGGGGAAACCCTGAGGCAGGCCATAAAAATTGTTCTGTTAATGAATAATAAAGCCGAGTATGAGGCTTTAGTTGCAGGACACGAACTGGCCCGGGGACTTGGCTCCGAGGTCATAGAGATAAAATGTGATTCCCAGCTGGTAGTAAACCAAGTGTATGGGATTTTCGACACAAAGGAGAAACACATGCAGTAGTATGTGAATAAAGTCCAGGCATTGCTTGCACAATTCAGGGAATGGTCAATCATTTCCACACATTCAGAGAGAAGATAATGTGGAAGAAGGTGCATTGGTTAATTTGGGGTCGTCTATGGAGATGAAAGGATCCGACTCCGGCACTGTCGTTCAACTTTTGCATTCGATACCGGATATGGACGGCTATTGTGAGGTAAATACAACCAACCTAGTCTGGGACTGGATGAATGAGTTCATTGAGTATCTTCAGCATGGCATGTTGCCCGAAGACCCGAAGGCGTCCGGGGAATTACACACCAAAGCGGCTTGCTACAGCCTCATGGGTGGACAATTATATAGGAGATCGTACCAAGGCCCATTGGCCTAATGTTTAGGAGCCTCGGAGGCGAACTACGTGATGAGAGAGGTCCATGAAAGAATTTGCGGGAACCACTCCGATGTAGATTCGTTGGTGCTAAACTTGGTTAGGGCAGGATACTACTAGCCTGGATGGAGCAAGACGCGAAGTCGTTCGTTCAGAAATGCGACAAGTATCAGCGCCATGCATAGTTGGTGCACCAACCGGAAGAACTCTTGCATTCAGTACTGTCCCCATGGCCATTCATGAAATGGGGGGTGGATATAGTTGATCCGCTGCCATCGGGTCCCGAAAAGATAAGATTCCTTTTAATTTTAACCGATTACTTCACTAAGTGGGTTGAAGCAGGTCCTTACCAAAACATCGGTGAGCGTGAAGTGATCGATTTTATGTGGGAACACATAATTTGCCGATTAGGAATACCGAAGGAAATTGCTTATGATAATGGACCACAATTCATAGGCTCCAAAGTCACAAAATTTCTTGAAGACCTGAAAATCAAAAGTACATGCTCACCATACCATCTGAGTGCTAATGGGCAAACAGAATCGACCAATAAGGTGATTATCCAAAACCTCAAAAAGACGTTAGAAACAGCTAAAGGCAAGTAGCCCGAAGAGTTACCGGACGTGCTATGGGCGTACCAGACGATGGCAAAATCATACACGGTAAAGACACCTTTATCTCTCGTATACGGTACAGAAGCTCTAATCCCAGTGGAAGTAGGAGAACCAACCTTACGGTTCTCCCGAACAGATGAAGAATAAAATAATAAGGCATTGCTGGTGAAGTTGGAACTGCTCGATGAATACAGGGACTTGGCACACGTAAGGATGGTGGCTTAGAAGCAAATGATGGAAATATACTATAACCGGAGGGCCAATCTTTCTCTACTTTAAAGTAGGAGACTTGGTTTTGATGAAAGTGACTCAGAACACTTGGGAAATCAATGTTGGGAAGCTGGGTCCGATGTGGGAAGGCACCTACCGGGTTTCAGCTATCACCGGTAAAGGATCATACGAGTTGGAGAGTTAAGATGGAGTCAAATTTCCCAGTAATTGGAACGTGACTCACCTAAAAAAAATTATTGTTGATGGATCCTACCTATACTTAAAGTATGTGTTGCACTCCTTTTCCCTTCGATCAGGTTTTGTCCCAATCGGGTTTTTTTGGCAAGGTTTTGAACGAGGAAGCAACGGAAAGCATACTACGAAAGGAGCGTCATCGGCAAAGTTAAGATCTTTAAATGACAAGGCATTGAAATAATAAACCACTATGGGGTGGTTAAATAGTCTTTGGCTCGATGGCAAGTTCCTAATGGGAAGTAAAGCTTCCCATCGAACCAAAGGCCATTCAACCGTTCACAAGTATTTCAACTAATGAAGCAATACCTCCAGTGTTCAATTTGCATACTTCGCATCGAACACTGGGGGGAATAGTATTGGGTACGACAGCAAGGATGCCACGAAAGCCGGGACTACAAGACTCGGGAACAATAATATCTCATCGGGATCGAGGATTACATGGCCAGCCCCATAGAAACAAGTTGTATGAGTTAGCCACATGTATTGGCGATTTCTTATTTTTAGCAATCGAATACTTATGTACTTTTAAAGATAGAAGGTATAAAAAAAGTCCTTCTGTTTTTATCTTGTTTCTTATCCAAACGATGAGTTAATTTTATCATTAGAAAGTTAAAAGAAAACTTCAAATGCTTGTGCCAGAATGAACATGGGACATCCTCTTCAAGAGCACCGTAAAAAATAAAGGGCCAACTCTTATGAAACCCTCATAGTGAAGGGTTGGTTCCGGGTTATGCCCGAAACAAAAACCTATCGGACAAAAATACACCAAAAGCCCTATCTAATTCGAGGCAAAAAGAATAAACTTTGCGCAATCCTTAAGCAAAATTCTTCTTTATTTATCAAAATTCCAAATGACATAAGCACAAAAGTACAAAGAAAAATAGAAAAAGAAAAGAGGAAAAATCTAAACATTATCGTTACCGGAACTCGAGGAGAGAGAGGCATTTACCCCCCTCCCCCGGGAGAAGCCGACGGATCAGCAGTCGGATCGGGACCTGTGCCTTTATCATCATTCTATTCAAGCTCCTCCTCGGTTCCCGAATACTCAAAATCGGTTCTCGAAGAGTCAGTTGCGTCAGGCTGAGCCGAGATACGTTTTGCGTAGTTAACTCCAGTGTTCGGGCCTTGGCGATGTAATTATTAATATCATCGATGCCCGCTTTGGCTCCTCCAAGGTTTTTATACTCATATGATACATTGCATATGTCTTTTCAAATACGAGGGAATCTTCTTGGAACTAGATCTTTGACTTAAGCCTGTCAACCTCGGCCCGGAGACCATCCCGCTCGGATCTTATGGCACCGAGGCTAAGATCAAAATCACGGATTGTAGATATGTAAAGCCAATTTTGCTCTGTGATCTTCTTAAACCTCTCTTCCATCCTAGCCCTTTGCTCCTCGACGGCATCAGCCTCTTCGATTTTGGAGCTCAAGGTTGTCTCCATGTTATTTAGTTTTTGAACGAAGGCAGACTCGCGCTCGGCAGCAGCAAGAATAGAATCTTGAAGCTCAGCCTACCCAACCTTGGCATCTTAAAAGTTGTGCATGTAGCTGAGCAGCTTCTTGGCTGTCGGCCATCACTTCCTTCTCACTTTGATGCAATCGAGCCTCAAGCTTAGCCGCTTCAACAACATTTTCCTCCAGCACCAGGAGGCACGCAACAAGTTGATTCCTTTCGGCAAACAACTAATTTCGTTCGGACATAAGTCCTTATTTATCAAGGATCAATATCCGAAGTTCCTCTGAAGTAAGGAAGTTGGCCTGATAAATGTATATCAAAGTCAGAAACCCCGTTATAACAATTAAGTAAAAAATAAGTAGTAAGAGAACAAGTACGGTACCGCTATCACATTATGCATGGCGTTATTCAACATGCACTACCCTAAAAGGGAGTGTATCTTCTTCTTATCCTTATCTGAAGCCAGCGGCTTTAGTTAGTTGGCAAACTCCACCGGCCTGGACAACAGATGGCTCCCATTCGAAACTGAGAGAGTTACACTCCTCTTCTCTCGAGGATCTGGAGAAGGGGGTGAGTAATTGTATCCCAAATTCCCGTGGTCAGGGGATTGGGGAGGGGAAGCACCTTCTTCTCGGACATCTGTGGCCGGTAGATGAGATGAAATGGATGATGATGGCGAAGGTGCTGCTGGTATAGAGGGGTATGAAGTTGTTGGAGTTATAGGATGAGAAGAAGATGCAACGAGAGCAGTGTTGATTATTGGTTGCTCGTCAATCGAAGACAGAAGAGGCTCGGGTTCTGACCTCCAAAGACTAGAAA
The DNA here is from genome assembly GCA_000715115.1 of Nicotiana otophora. NCBI lineage: Eukaryota > Viridiplantae > Streptophyta > Magnoliopsida > Solanales > Solanaceae > Nicotiana > Nicotiana otophora. The sequence continues at coordinate 68,330 of AWOL01S0037606.1, read as the reverse complement.
CAACAACATGGGTCGGAAAGTGAGAATCGGCATTCTCTACTATCTCCATTTCATCCCAAAGTTTTCAGACCTCACTTTCGGTTGGGGTTTTAAGCTCTCCCGGTTGAGCACCTAGTTAAGCTAATGAAGTTCATTGTCTCCTTTAAAGGGAAGCCCCTTCATCATTGGCTTCCCCGTCATCTTCAACGACCATCGTGGCCACGACCGGCTTAGTTGTAACCTTCTTTATTTTCTTGATCTTATCCCCAACCGAGGAAGAACATCGCCTTGTTGGATGCTTGTTCTATGGCTGGGGACTCTGAGAGAAAGTGCCCCCACCAGAAGGAGTCCTTAGGGATCCACTTCGAGCAAGAGCACTTTGTAACAGTCTCGCAGCCTCCGCGGGGTCTGCCAAAACCCCGACCTAGGGGAAGGTGATAGAGCTTTGCGGGAGTCCTAAATCAAGCAAAAAGATATGGTTAGCAAATTTACTTATGTTCATACAGATGCAGAAAGTAGAAGGACTCAATTTACCATGGTTCTTGGCCTTCCACCTATATTTGGGGGCCATCGCCTTCCACCGATAGGTTTCTGGCATTGTAATATCCAGAATCTTCTGAACCTTTTGGTCCAGGACTTGAACCCTTGGCGGTGTCCACCGAACTGCTGAAACAACGGAACCCAAGAGGTAACCAATGACGGGAAGCAGCCTTTTTACAAAGGAAAGAAATTAATAAATTACAAACTTACGTGAACGGTTCCATGATTCAGAAAAGGATGGAGTTGTGGCCGGAATGATATCCCTAGTAGAAATGATGACAAACCGCTCCATCCATCCACAATCAATGTCATCATCCATGCTGGTAAGAAGAGCGTGGTAGCTACGGTTACTGAAATTTATTACTCCCCCCAAGGATGATTTTGGGGGAGTAAAGGTTCATCATATGTTCCATGGTTAGGGTTTTCTCCGTTTTCGTGCACAGCGGACGTAGGCAAGCTACCATTCGCCATATAAAAGGGCCTACTTGTACCAAGTAGACCTGATACCGATGGCAAAACTCCAAGATCAAGGGGTCGAGCCCTCCGCTCAAAGAAAAGGGACCCACGGTGAAGGGCTACATATAGACATACGTAAAACCTTCCTTGGTGAAGGTAACCCGCTCTATCAGGTCGGGAGCAATGATGTTAAGGTCTGGGCAGTCACAGTCCTCCTTCACAGTAGGAATACTAAAAGGGCAAGTATAAGAAGGATACCTGCTAACAGCCCAAGTCCGTGGATTTACGGAGGGAAACTTCTCTTGGAAGTCATTGAAGGTGCTCAGATGTTTGGGGATGATGGTGCTTGCCGTGGGAGGATCGACATCAACATCCACCTCTTTATCTTTGCTTCTCTCCGGGCCTCCACCGAGGAGAAGGCCAAAGTTCTTGAAAGACTCAGTAAAAGAAGCCATGATAGCAAAACGATAATGGAGTTTCTTGAGGAAAATCGGAAAGGTATGAAAGCATAAGAAGATTAAGTGCAAAGAAGATAATGAACTTATGAACGCTTTGGAAGTGAAAGAGGTAAAATGATGGGTATAAGTATAGATATTGACGGAAAAAAGTGTGGTCATTATTTCCTCGAGAACCGGCAAAAATATTGCTGAATCGTGGGGCAACACGTGTTCGGGGTATTAAATGCGAGAAGACGTGCGTCCTTTCAAGCCTCAGAGGTTGTTCAGAAGGTTTTCAGAAGATTTCCCGCCAAGAAAGGGATCTTCACCAACTTCCCAGTGACACTAAGATATGCCACCAGAAAGCAGGGGGACTATCTATATAGCGTAAAATTGGTTTATATTAAATGATCTAATGGCAATATGACATGTGGAACCGAAAACATATAGATTGCTTAATAACCAGTACCGGGAACAATTGCTGCAATTGACATCGGATAGACTCTGAAGGGAACATGATCAACGTGAGCAATTCAACTGCTTGCCATCGGATATCAATGAAGAATATTCCCTGACATTAAATGGGCAGCCGTTGCAGAGAATATTTACATTCATGGCCTGCTTTTACATATTCATCAATGTCATTTAAAAGGGGCTTGATCCTATGATCTTGTTTCCCTAGGTATAACTATAAATAGTAGACTCAATAGCCATTGTAAGACACGAAATCTTTGGCAAAACCTATGATATATTCCATTCTCATGCTCAATAAAGTAACTTTATTTTCTCTTTATATTATTCTTATTTCTGTCCCCGGAGGTACTGCTCTTAGAGCCAAGCTCACCATTTCCTTTGATTTTAACCGCTAAGTCTTATTTTTAATCTTGTTTATTTATCATTTTTGGATCAAATCGATTCGCTTGTCTATAAATCACGTAATAAATTCAACTATACCGTTTTACGGGTAAACATCAGCGTAAACGAATACTCCTTCCATAAGGGTAGCTCCGCAACTTCACCCCCCCCCCCGCCCCCCCCTATGTATAATAATTCCTAACTCTGATTTAAAAAAAATGACTCTGAAATTACTCTCGACCCTAACTTTCTTTCTTTAGGGTTATTTCGTACTTTTGAAACTGGAATTTGTACCACATGAAGTTGTTTGACCTTATTGAACCAATGAATACCTTATAATCATTCACAATAAAGCTTATCATGATATTTCACAAATTTTGACAAGGGAACAGTATATATGTTGTTCCATCACAGATTTTGACTAGGGAACAGTGAATATCTTGTTCCATTGAAGATTTCTGGCCTTGTTTGTACCCTGCAGGCATTCATGTTACACCTATATATATATAATATAATGATATTTCTACTTATATAAAAACAAAAACAGTACAGAAATAGTTGACTTACACTTTATTGAATTCCAGTTATGTATCCACTTGCATATTTTTTAAAAGGACCACCTTGTTTGAAACATCAAGCTCGCTATCAATGCCACCAGCATATCTTGAAGTTCATTAAATTCTTAAGACTATTTAATTTAAGATGTTATATACTATTGCATCCTTGGATATATCTATTTTAATTTCATCTCAGGTTCTTAAGTCAATCATTAAAACAGATTATGCCAAAACCTATACCTCCTCTCTTAAGCTTCAATTATGGGCTAATAATTTCACTATATTACTCTTAATAGTGTGGTGGAATGAACAAGATCCGACTATCCTTAACTAAAGTTCTTGAGTTCTAAAATACTTTCGTCTCTGACGAATCCTAGGTGACATAAATTTGAGTTAGTCGGATCAGTGTATACTCGTGGATGTTGAATGGTTATACAAAAATATTACTACACTTTCGTGTCATTGCCCCAAAAAGAATCCTTTTTATTTCCTTTTCTTTTTTCCCTTTTTAGGAAGAGGAGAAGCCGTGAATATTAGCGGATGAAAAAGAAGAAAAGAGGAAGACCATTGGTGTGATTTGAATCCGATACCTAAATATAAATGGTGTAGGATAAGAGTTGCAAATTAACTTAGACATTTCCCCCCAAAACAATGCTTACACACAAGTGGACAAGACGTGCGACTTTTTGTTAGAGATGAGCAAAAGGTAGTGTTTACCCTTAAAATCGGATAACAATTAAATTTGTAAGTGATTTTAAGGATACGCGAATTAATTTGATAAAACGATAAATTGGATTAAAACGGACAAATAGAAATAAAGTAAATTCAAACCACACGGGGAGGATGACTTCAGCCTTAGTGAATTATTCACCCCTAATCCGGGCTCATAATGACCAATATTGATTAATGAAAGCTTAGAATAATAGTGAAAATAATAGTATATTTCTTTGGAATGCGTATTACAATGTGCTTAATGAATTATCAGACTCCCCCTTTATATAGTAGGGGAATCCTACCCTAAGTATAACTCTATAAAAGGTAAAAAAAATCTTCTGTTTAATTGATTGCCGGTTCTACATCGATATATGCCGAGATCCACGTCGTGATATCCGACCGATTATGGATATTACGGCCTCCTGTTGGCCGTGCTTGATTGCCCAGCGACGCTCTCCGAAGTCCTTCAGGTGTTAGGTCGATCTCGAATCACGACCCCGATATTATCGAGGGTCGGTGGTCGGCCACCGTCCCCTGACTCGAGGATATCCTTGCTTAAATTCCGATCTTTCGTAATCAAATCTCGAGCTCATTTTACCCTGTTGGAGGCCTGAGTATATCATGAGCCTGGTTTTTACCGGTACACAAATAGTCCCCCCGTTTCTCGGAAAGTTAACAGATCAGAAATGACATGAGCGTCCCGATTCCTTCTTCAATACACCGTGACATAAACGACAAAAAATCCAAAATGTCTCGTCAGTCATGTCATAATGGCATTAAATGCATGTCAGCCGCCGGTCGGCTCTGGAGGTGAAGCGTCACGGCACCACTATAAATAACCCCTATTTCGATCATTTTTTACTTTACATTACACCGTCTACCCTCGTACCCTCAGGATTTCACTACTCTCTTTCACATTCTAGTATTTTTACCTCCGGTATTCGAGATTCCTTTGAAATCTTTACTCAACATCTGCTCAAGCCAACACATCTGAGCCTCCAGTGTTTAACACTTTTCCATCTTCTTCACGTTTTCTCTTAGAACAATGGCAAAAACCTCAAAATTTGTACCCCCAAAAGGTTACTTCTACCTCCCAAACGACTGCCGGAACCAATGAGACCACTTCCGATGTGGTCAGCCTCGGGAAATCCACTGCTAATGTGGCCATCGACGAACCGGCTCCCGTCCCTTGAAGGTGTTCATTTTCGGGGGTTGTTCGATTGCCGATGACTTCAAGGTCGAGAAACCCTCCTCGGTGCAGGGTCGGTGCGAGGAGGCATCAAGGTATATTTGCTCGATCACCGAAGACGATATCCCTTTAGTCCGCAGGGACTGTAACTGGGCCGAAAAGGATATAGTGGTCCCCGACCCTGAGGAGGCCATTACTACCCACGTTGAGGGATACCTAAATGTCTACACTTATCCCTTTACGCTGGGCCCGGTGGATCCGGTCATCATAAACTTCTGCAAGAGGTACGAGGTATGTCTCGGCCAAATTCACCCTTCACTGTGGAGGATCGTGATCCTCTTCTGATTTTTTATAAATAAAATTGATTTGTGCACCTTCACCATC
>AWOL01S0037606.1:40157-60726 GCA_000715115.1 Nicotiana otophora | reverse complement strand
GGGGGGGGGGGGGACTGATAAATATTGTTCGTTGGGCTAGCAAAGCCCCATTTTCAAGCATCGGTGAGGATCAGGATCGAGGCTGCCAAGGTCGTTTTGTCCGGGTGAGGACCTCGGACTTGATCCTGGCCGAGTTCAGGACATTCCCCTAGAGGTGGAATGCATCACGTAAGCAAAAACGTTCCTTCGAATGTTGATTTCGTGTTCATCCCTCTTTTTCTCATTGGTATTTGTGGTGGTGCAGCTGTTCCTTGACTCAAGGAGTGGGTCGAAGGTATCATCTCACAGATGCCCTACTCTGAGCGCTCATGGTGTAAACTCTCGAAGGGCCGTTGGGAGGCCCGTTCCGATGGTAAGATTTTTCCCGAGTAGGTTGTGTTAGGCTTGTTCTCTCAACACTATGTTCTTATTGTTTTTCCTTTACTTCCCTTTTGCAGGTTTCTCTAAGATCGTCGAGCTTAGGCCCTCGGTTGGGGAAGAGGACTTACCTGCCGGTTCTTCCGCTTCGGGACAGCCCGGAACCACAGCAGGGGAGAAGAAAAGAAAAAAGGCCCCGAGTTCACCGAGCTTGGAGAAAAAGAAAACGATAAGGAGGATGGTTCGTAAGCCAAAGGAAACCTCCAGCTCCCGAGTGCTTGACTAGGAATCACTCCTTCGGCCCAGAGATGAGCCCAAGGAGGACGACATCTTCATGGACCATGTGTCATATATCCCCGAGGAACGGGTGTCAGCCGAGGGGGAAGCAACTAAAGCTGATTCCCCTCAAATTTGCGAGGCTGACGCTGAGGTAAGGGCCGAGGATTCACGAGATGTCGGTCCTACCCCGCCCGGCATCATAGATATTTTGGGATCGCCTTCGTTCACAGAATCAATGTTCGATGAAGCCCGAACGATGAAGGAGCGGTCCCACGAGGAGTCCCATAGAGCGGATGATCCCCTTCTAGGCTTTTTGATAATATAGATTTATCCATCCCCGAGGATTTTACCGGGTTGGGTGAGTTAGAGGTACCAAGGAAAAGTCCACCTTTGGAGGCTGGCGGATCGAGCTCGAGCCCGAATTTAACGAACCAGTTCTCTTCTCCGAGCACGGATCCTGGTCGAAAGCGGACCGTTGTTATCACTATTCCGGAGGATGCCCGGATCCTCTCCGCCCTCATAGGGAGAGCCAGTTACCTCTGGTGCCTGGTGACTGAAGAATACCATGCCAAAATAAACGAGGTAGACGTATCATGCCTATTCAACGAAGCACAACAGGCGCTAAACCGGGTAACTCTTGATAATTCCATATAATTCCAATATCTCTTATGATATTTAAACTAAGTTTTTGATAATTCTAATATCTTTCCTCGTATTTGCAGGCCTCAGTGCTTTACCACAAGACCTTCATACGGCACCGGGATGAGCTGAGCCAACTCGGGGCCGAAGTCAAAGAGCTTGTTAAGAAAAGAAGCATGTATAAACTTCTCAGCGAGCAACGTAAGGGTGACATCAAGAGACTCCGACCCGAGTTGGATGCGACTCAGAAAGAACACGCCGACCTGTTGGAACAGGTAAACATTTTTGAAGTTAATGATGATGATCTAGACACGGTGTCTAACTGTCAAAATCCACAAAGATTGATCGAGTTAACCAGCTTCGGGCTGAGATGGACGAAGTCAAGTCCATGGCCGAGGAGTACAAGGGCAAGATGGACCGGTTGGCTTCTGAAAAGGAAAATGCTCGGGAGCAACTGGCCTCGATGGAGGCCCAACTTCGATCGGTGAAGGAGAAGGCAGAGGCACAGTCCCAGAAAATTGAAGAGCTCCAGTCTCAGCTGAGCTTGACTGTTGTCGATCGGGAGACCCTTGCCAAGGAGCTTAAAACAGCCAAGTCAGTGGCTAAAATGGCCAAGGTCGATGCCGATGAGATGGTGGCCCAGTACAAAGCCGATGATGAGGCAGCCCAAGACTGCCTGAAAGACATTGTTGAATATGTGAAGTGGCAGTCCCGAAGGGAGGCCCTCGAGGAGGTTCACGCTCAGGGTTTTGATTTTTCGGCCGAGATCAAAAATTCTAAGGGGATCAAGGCCGAGGCCGAGGCCAAGAAGTTGGCATATCCCGAGGACGAAGAAGACTCCGAGGGTTTCGATGGATCTGGGGGCGGAGAAGACCTCGATGGTCCCGGTGATGAGGCAGGCTCTGGCGAGGACCAGGCTGCTTAGATGCTTTGTAGATGTTTTTGCCTTTTGAGGCTGTTTGGCCTTTGTAAAAATCTTCTAATATATATATATAAGGCTTTTTTTCTTCAACAAATTTCAAGATTTTTTTGCTTTTCTCTTTACGATTGCAAATATTCTGAATGCCTTAGCACATAATAATTAGGTCTTGTTCGGAGGTACAAACAAGGCTCGTTCTTGATATTTCTTGCTCAAGATACGTGGGGGATTGATCCGACCGGAAGCTTTTCCCGAAGTAATTAATTAGAAATGTTTAGATTACAATTTTGTCGAAGGTAGCCTTTGAATCAGTTTAGAAATTTTGAAGGCCTTATGTTTTGGTTACGGGTCTCGGACGTCTCCGAGCCGTTCTAGGATGGCCGTAGACTTTTAAGTTTGGGTGTTTCCCATTGGGCTTGTTACCCCGAGTCATCCGGGCTTGCCTTGGATGACAGTCGCTGAGTGAGGGTGATCTCTTAGATCCGGATAGAGGTGGCCCTTGGGCATGATATCTTTAGGGGACTAAATGTAGAAATTTTTAAGGGATAAAATATTTATCCGCAAGGTAGAAACTTTATTTCATTTCTATGCATAATATACAAGATTAAAAATACATACATGCTTCATGCCGCGGCTTGGGTGGTCTACGTGGGCACGATTCATTTGACTGTTTAGCCCTAACAATAAATCCTATCCATCAAGCCTAGGTTGTTTGAGCATACAGTTTCTCTCCTTGCCAAAATCATTATCCGAGGGCGATGGCCCCCAGTACATGAGGCCGATCATAGAGGGGCCACAGATACTGCTGATGTGGTCTTTGACTTCGGTCTCCAATTCCAAGTTAGCATGATCCACTGTTGCCTCGTTAAAAACCTTGTTGGGAAACCTATTTGGGACAAAACCGGTCCAAGGAAAAAGAGTGCAACGCGTGCTTTTAGGCCTAATAGTCGCATCGTCCCTTGATCGGTACCTGCAAGTGTTAGTCAAATATGTAAGAAAATAAATGAATGGTGTCGTACCACAATAGTAGTTGCTTTTTAAGTGGGTTATGTTTTAGTTATTCGGTAGTCACTCACTGTTCATTGCTTCGAGTTTGTATGATCCTTTGCCGGTGATCTCGATAATTTGATATGGACCTTCCCAATTCGACCCCAGATTTCCCTCGTTCGGGTTCCGGGTTCTTAACGTCACCTTCCTTAATACCAAGTCCCCGACACCGAAGTGTCGAAGGTTGGCTCTGCGATTGTAATACCTTTCTATTCGTTACTTTTGGGCGGCCATCCGGATGAGGGCGGCCTCATGCCTTTCATCAAACAATTCCAGGCTCGTATTCATGGCCTCGTCGTTTGAATCTTCGGTCGCATATTGGAACCTGAGACTCGGTTCTCCTACTTTGACCAGTATTAGAGCTTCGGCGCTATAAACCAACGAGAATGGCGTGGCCTTGGTACTGGACTTTGAGGTCGTACGGTATGCCCATAGGACTTCGGGCAAGATTTCTTTCCATTTTCCTTTGGCGTCGGTCAATCTCTTTTTGAGGTTTTGGAGTATGATTTTGTTGGTAGACTCCGCTTGTCCGTTCCCACTGGGGTGATAGGGTGTTGATAGGATCCTTTTGATCTTATGGTCTAAGAAAAACTTGCTTACTTTGCTGCCGATAAACTACTTTCCATTGTCGCACACGATCTCGGTCGACATTTTGAATCGGCATATTATGTGGTCCTATATGAAATCAATAACCTTCTTCTCTCTAACTTTCTCAAATGCCTGGGATTTCACCCACTTAGAAAAATAATCAGTAAAAAATAAGATAAATTGAGCCTTATCAGGCGCCCAAGGTAGGGGACCAACGATGTCCATCCCCTATTTCATGAATGGCTAGGGCGACATGATCTAATGCAGCGGCTCCCCGGGCTGGTGGATCATCAGAGCATGCCCCTGACACTTGTCATATTTACGTATGAACTCATTTACATCTTTTTCCATATCGATGCAGTAGTAGCTGACTTTGATTATCTTCTGAACCAATGACTCGGCGCCCAGATGGTTCCCGCAAGTGCCCTTGTGGACTTCCCTCAAAACGTACTCGGTGTCTCCTGGCCCCAAACATATGGCAATTGGGCCATCGAATGCTCTTTTGAATAGGGTATCGTATTCGGATAAGCTGAACCAGGCCTCTTTCGTACGCAAAGCTCTCGATTCTTTAGGATCTGAGGGAGGTTTTCCGGTCTTCAGGTAATCTATGTACTTGTTTCTCCAGTCCCATCTCGGCGTGGCCATCCTCCACTACCGATTTCATGAGTTGTACGACCGTTCCCGAGTTGAATTCATTGTCGTCGACCGACGATCCCAAGTTAGAAAGAGCATCGACCTCGTTGTTTTGATCCCAAGGTACATGTTATGAAGTCCATTCCCTGAACCGATGTAGCGTTACTTGTAGCTTATCCAGGTATCTTCGCATTCGTTCCTCTTTGACTTCGAACGTTTCATTGACTTGATTCACCACGAGGAGAGAATCACATTTAGCTTCGACTACCTCGGCCCCCAGGCTTTTATCCAGTTCAAGACCTGCAATCATGGCCTCATATTCGGCCTTGCTATTTTTCAATTTTATAGTTCTAATAGATTGTCTAACTACATTACCCATCGGTGGTTTTAACATGATGCCAAGTCTGGATCCCTTTGTGTTCGAGGAACCGTCTGTAAAGAGGATCCAGATTCCGAAAGAGGTTCCCGAGTTCAATAGCAACTCCTTTCGACCTCAGGAACTAGGGCCGCCATGAAGTCACCCACGAAGTCAGCTAAAATTTGTGATTTGATGGCGGTTCGGGGTCGATATTCGATGTCGTACCCGCTGATCTCCACGACCCATTTGGCCAGTCGTCCCGAGAGCTCGGGCTTATGCATTATGTTTCTCTGGGGGAAAGTAGTGACAACACATATGGGATGGCATTTGAAATATGACTTTAGCTTCCTAGAGACACTTAGCAAAGCGAGCGCCAATTTTTCTAGGTGAGAATACCTAGTTTCGGCCTAGCCTAGAGTTTTGCTAACATAATAGATAGTAAATTGCGTACCTTCCTCTTCTTTGACTAGGACTCCACTTACCGCTACCTCAGATACCGCTAGGTACAGGTATAACTATTCGTCTGCCTTCGGAGTATGAAGCAAAAGTGGGCTCGAGAGGTACCGCTTAAGTTCTTCCAGGGCCTGTTGGCACTCAGGGGTCCACAAGAAGTTATTCTTATTCTTTAACAGTGAAAAGAACCGATGGCTCTTATTGGAGGACCTCGAGATGAATCGACCCAAAGCGGCTATGCTCCCAGTTAACCTTGTACGGCCTTGACACTATCCACAATGGTGATGTCCTCGATGGCCTTGATATTATCGGGATTAACCTCGATTCTCCGGTTGGACACCATGAACCCAAGGATTTTTCCGGATCCGACTCTGAATGCGCATTTCTCCGGGTTCAGCTTCATATTGTACTTCTTCAATATGTTGAAGGTTTCCTACAAATGTTTCAAATGGTCCTCTGCTTGTAGAGACTTAACTAATGTATCGTCAATGTAATCCTTCATCAATCTTTCTATTTGTTCTTCGAACATCCGATTTACTAAGCGTTGGTAAGTGGCACTGGAGGTTTTTAGTCTGAATGGCATTACATTATAGAAATAGGTACCATATTTAGTGATGAAGGACATTTTTTGTTGGTCGTTCGGTTCCATCCAAATTTGGTTGTACTCGGAGTAGGCATCGAGAAAACTGAGGATCTCGTGGCCGGACATTGCATCGATCATGCGATCGATGTTTGGCAGGGGGAAAGAGTCCTTGTGTTATGTCTTGTTCACGTCTTTATAGTCTACACACATTCTTAATTTATCTCTCTTTTTAGGGACTACTACTACGTTTGCTAACCAATCCGGGTACTTAACCTCCCGGATGTACCCTATTGTAAGGAGTTTAAATACCTCGTCCTTGATGAATGCATGCTTGACTTCAGACTGAGTCTCGTTTTCTTCTTGACCGGAAAGAACTTTCGATCCAGGCTTAGCTTGTGAGTGGTTATCTCCGGCGAAATCCCTATCATATCGAGATGGGACAAAGCGAAGCAATTCATGTTAGCTATAAGGAATTGAATGAGTTTTTCCTGAGCTCGGGACTTAACCCCATGCCCAGGTGTACCTTACGATCAGGCAGGTGTCCGATCAATATGACTTGCTCCAGTTCTTCGACTATTGATTTGGTGGCGTCGGAATCGTCGGGGGCTATGAAAGACCTGGGAACTCCGTAGTCGTCGTCTTTATCCATCCCCTACTTCTCCAGTATATGAAGGTCGGTATTGGTAATTGCTATTTGGTTTCATCTTTGGCCATCGGGTTCAGACCCTTTGATGTCGAAAGTGTGGATACTGGGATCACTTCGTCGACCGCGAACATACTTTGCGGCCAGTTGCTCTATTTTAATTCCTCCAAGTGTTGGGAATTTTAGCACCTGGTGTAGTGTCGAGGGTATTTCCCTCATATTGTGAATCCATGGTCTCCCGAACAAAGCATTGTAACTCATGTCTCCTTCGATCACGCAAAACTGCATTTCCTGAATGGTCCCGACGGTATTGACCAGTAATGTTATCTCCCCTTTAGTGGTCTCGCATGCCATATTGAATTCGTTTAGAACCCTGACTGCAGGCACAATTTGGTCTTGCAAACCCAGTTGCTCCACGACCCTCGATCTAATGATATTGGCCGAGCTACCTGGATCAATCAACACACGCTTAACTCGAGATTTATTTATGACTACAGATATTACCAGTGCATTGCTGTAGGGATACACGATGCCTTCAGCGTCCTTGTAGTTGAAATATAAGGTCTCTTCTGGTACGTAATCTCGAGTTCATTTTTCTCTCGTGATGGATACTTTGGTGCGCTTTAACATCGGTCCCTGGGGAACGTCGACCCCACCGATGATTATGTTAATGACGTGCTGAGGTTCCTCCTGCTTGGTTTATTTATTAGAATCCCTATTCCTAAACTGATCTTGGCTCGATCGCTGAGGAACTTTCGGAGATGTCCGTTGTTGAATAACTGGGCTACCTCTTTCCTTAATTGTCGACAATCTTCTATTTTGTGGCCATGTGTGCCATGATACTTGCATATTAAGTTGGGATCCCTTTGGGCTGGATCGGACTATAGAGGTCGAGGACACTTGGCATCTCTGATGCATCTGATGGTGGATACGATAACAACAGCATCGACGTTAAAGTTGTACTCCGATAAACTTGGCGCTTCCTTAGGCCCGACGGGCCTATCAAAGCCATTTTTTCTCATGAGTCCCCGGTTATTTTGACTCCGATCGCTTCTCTTTTCATTTCTCACAGGGTTTCATCCATATTTGTTACCCCTACGATCATCGTTGTATGGCTGATATCGATCCCTACTTGACCTTGGTTCACGATCAATGTCTCTGTTGGGTCTATCACTAGCTCGGACATGATAAACAGACCCGGAAGGGGCCCAAAATTGATCATCTTCGACTCTAATTTTTGACTGATATCGGTTATGCACATCGAACCAAGTTACGGCCAGATATTCTACCAGATTTTACTTCAACTGCTGTGAAGCCAACGAGCTTCGAATATTGAGCCCTTGGGTGAAGGCCAGAACGGCCCAATCAATTTCCACTGGCGGCAAGTTCATCCTTTCCATTTGAAATCTTGACACAAACTCCCTGAGCATCTCGTTATCTCTTTGTTTTACCTTGAAAAGGTCTGATTTCCCGGTCTTGACCTTGATGGCTCCGGTGTGTGCATTCACAAAAGCATCTGCAAGCATGGCAAATGAGTCAATAGAATTGGGAGTAAGTTGTGATACCATATCATAGCTCCTTTTGACAAGGTCTACCCGAATGTTTTCAGCAAGACAAATTCGATCTCATTATCTTCGAGGTTGTTCCCCTTGATGGCACACGTTGTATGAGGTCACATGTTCATTTGGGTTAGTTGTCCCGTTGTACTTAGGAATTTCAGGCATGCGGAATTTTTTGGGGATCGGCTTCGGGGCTGCACTCGGAGAGAAAGGTTTTTGAACAAACTTTTTAGAGTCTAGGTCTTTCAATATCGGTGGCGCTCCGGGGATTTAGTCAACCCTGGAGTTGTAAGTCTCCGCCTTCTAATCATTGGCTTCGATTTTCTTTTCTCCCATTTCCACCCGCTTTTTCAATTCCTCGATCATCTTTATTATCTCGGGGTTGGTCCCAGGTTCAGCTTCATCTAGCCTATCTACGGCTGGTTTATTTCTGCGAGTATTTTTTCGGGATGATTCGAGTTCAACTCTATTGGGAGCACGGGTTTGGTTCTGCAGTTGGGCTATCGCTGCCTGCTGAGCCTGAAGCATTTCGAAGATCACCCGTAAGTTGATCCCATCTCCTTCACCGTCACGAGCATTTTGGGCTACCGACCAGACTCCCCCGCGGGCGCTGTTCTCAGGATCGGTAGGCAAATTTGTGTTGATGACCACATGTGAGCTGGCATCAATCGGGTCCACGATTGGAATTCCGTTGGGATCGGCGAGGGGCACCTCGTTACGGGCGTTATATTGTTGTTCTCGCCGTGGTGGCCAGACTCAGCATCCATGTTTAGAGGGGCAGATTTGGAGTTCGACATTTTTGATGCAGACCTGAAATCAAAGACACTTCAAAGAACAAGTGTGAAGTAGGGTATGTTATGGAAATTTGTATCAAATTAGCACTATTATTCTTAGCCCCACGGTGGGCGCCAAACTGTTTACCCTCAAAATCGGATAACAATTAAATTTATAAGTGACTTTAAGGATATACGGATTAATTTGATACAAAGCGATAAATTGGATTAAAACAAACAAATGAAAATAAAGTAAATTCAAACTACGCGGGGAGGATGACTTCAGCATTAGTGAACTATTCACCCTTGATCCTGGCTCACATGGACAATATTGATGAATGAAAGAAACGCTTAAAATAACAGTGAAAATAATAGTATATTGCTTTAGAATGCGTGTTACAATGTGCTTAATGAATTATGAGCCCTCATTTATATAGTAGGGGAATCCTACTCTAAGTATAACTTTATAAAAGGTAAAAAAAAATCTTTTGTTTAATTGATTGCCGGTTCTACATCGATATGTGCCGAGATCCACGCTGTGATATCCGGACGGTTACGAATATTACGGCATCCTCTTGGCCGTGCTTGATTTCCCGGCGACGCTCTCCTAAGTCCTTCAGGTTTTTGGTCGATCTCGAATCACGACCCTGATATTATCGAGGGTCGGTGGTCGGCCCCCGTCCTCTGACTCGAGGATATCCTTGCTTCGATTCCGATCTTTATTAGTCATATTTCGAGCTCGTTTTATCCTATTGGAGGTTGGAGTGTATCATGAACCCGGTTTTACCCGTACACAAGTAGTTTAAGGAAATAACATGAAGATTGCAACCTTCTATTTTCTTCTTATTCCGTATTAGAACAAAATGTACGTTGTAAATATGTCTCTCGTCAACAAAGAAACCTCCTTTATACTATAAAATAGATTATACATTGTAAAGTGAGTATATTTAATCTCCGTCAAATATTTAACAAGCTTTAGTCATTAAATTGGACGGGAATTATAAATAAAAAAATTCAACGGTAGTTCACATTTGGAGGTGCAATTTTTGCAGTCTCTTCAATGTTGGTCTAGTGTCTGATAAAGTTTTTGGTGTTGCACCTTAAAGAGATTTGGCGGTAGTTTCTTGATATTTCTAGTCAAATCCTTCTTCTCACAATTACGGTTAAATCCGATGGTTAGACTTTGTTAAATATTTGACGGAGTTAAAAAATGCTCATAAAGGATTATAATTGCTCAAGTATCTATTTTAAAAGACTATTTTAAACTTAGTCCAAACATAAGGGACCATTTTAGTCATGCTCTCTAAATAGTATAACATAGCGATTGACAAGTTAAAAGATTTAAGGTGTGTGGTATGACGGAAAATATTTTTCGAAAAATATTTTTCTATTTTTTTCTGTTTGGTTGCACAAAATAGTTTGAAAAATATTTTCTTAGCTATCATATTTTTCTGAAATTGGAGGAAAATTATAGAATTTGCGGGTTCGAAAGTTTAGCCGTTTAAAAGTTTATGAAATTTGTGGGTTCGGAAGGTTGTTGGTTCGAAAGTTTATGGCTTCATGCTTATTGTATCTAAATTATTTACGAATACTCTTGAAAAGTTATTTTCCTTAATTTGCGTACCAAATACCGAAAAATAAGTAAAATTACTACTAATTTTTTTTAAAAATATTTTCCGTCATACCAAACACACATTTAGTTCATGCTTATTCCACTCTATTAGATATACAATTTTCCTTTCTAAAACTAAGTAATTGACATGTTCTTGTTGATGATTGTGTTATGAATAACGTGGACTATTTTCCGCCTCACACTTTATATTTTTTACAACAAAAATAACATATGCAGTGTTCCAAATTAAAAAGAATAGTCGAAACATCAATCACGTAAGCAAGGAAAAGACCAAAAAGAAAAGAAAAATAAGCAACAGATCTAACCGAAAAGTCATAATGTTATGGTCCCCAGATTTGGTAAATATTGATAAAGAATTGTTGGGATTGCATAATTTATCTATTTATTCATTTCCATTTTTTAAAAATCGCTAGCAAGTGGAATAAAAAAGGCCAAGTTGGTGTCAATTATTATAGGTATTAGAGACAGATTCCTTGTGCACATCAGTAGAAAAGTATCTTCTAAAGATTCAATACTCACTTATCTCAACTTGGTATTTTCTCATTTTTATGTATGATCACGGAATTTCTGTATTTTTATTTTGGTCCGTTGCCCAAGTAAAGTTTGTTTTGATGATTGACAAAGAAACTCAAGCATGAACCAGGTTTATATATAGTGTACACAGATACGGGCAGATTCAAGCCCAAGACATGCACGTGAAGGAGATAAACTTAAGTGGTTATATCTGATATCTCCCGAACGAAAATGTTGCATAAATTATAAGGAGGAGGACTCCTTACTCGAAGAGAACTTTATCCAAGATAAGGTAGGAGTTAGAAGTTGAAGATAACTAGAACTCTTCCACCATGAAAGAGTATAGCATTAGAACTGTAGTTATTTCCTATTCTACTGACTCTGTAAATTGCAGGATGTTCTCATTTTACAGGGACGTACAAACGCTGAAGTTAAACTTGAGTTGAGAGAAAAATAGCAAGGCATTTTGCAAGCAATTCTTGTGTGAGTCAAGTGTGCGAATCTGAAGCTACATGAACCAGATAGAAGAACTAGTTCCAAGTGTTTGTCTTTTATTCTAGTTCAATTGTAGTAGGACTTTTCAAATTGTACCTTTCAACTTTATCTAGAGGTAATTGTATTAGGTACTCTGAATATTCAAGTTAGAGTTAACTTGAAGTTGTCGCAACATTTAGAGGCTGGTTGCTACAACGGGATTTGAGGTAATCCTTAGGTTTACAAAGAGTTTTGTAAATACTGTTTTGGCTCAGTGATTTACTAAAGTGTTGGGGGAAATCCTACTGAGTAGTAGGTCATGGTTTTTTCACCTTTTGAGTCGGGTGTTTTTCACGTAAAAATACTTGTGTTCTTTACTTTCCGCATTTACTATTTCCGTAACAGTAGTATAAGGAACACATAGAAGAACCAGGTCCTTCTATAATTTGTGCACACAAAAAACTGGACACCACACAAATCACCTCCCCTCCCCTCTCTTGTGTGGTATTTAAGTATAAAACATCAATTGGTATCAGAGCGGGTTCTCCTTGAAGAGGCTTACACCTTAGGAGAAGATCAACATGAGTGCACCACCTGGAAACTGAGAAGGGCAATCCACTACTAGGCCACCACTCTTAAATGGCCAGTACTACTCTTGGTGAAAAAGCAGGATGAGAGATCACATTATAGGAGAGGACTATGAGCTGTGGGAGATTGTCACCGATGGTCCACTGGCTACCTTGAAAATAAATGCTGAAGGAGTAGATGTGCCAACGACAAGAGTGGATTGCACTGCTGAGGACTTGAAGAAATAGGAGAAGAATGCTAAAGACAAGAAATGGCTTGTTTGTGGACTTGGTCCAGATGAGTGCATCAGAATCCAATTTGTACCACTGCTAAGAAAATTTGGGACACATTGCAAGTGGCTCATGAAGGAACACCTCAGGTGAAGAGATCCAGAGGAACTTTACTGTTTTCTCAATATGAGATCTTTTCTATGAAGGAAGGAGAAACCATTCAAGAGATGTACACAAGATTCACTACACTGATAAATGAACTAAAATCTCTTGGAAGGATTATTACTGAAGAAGATAGAGTCGAGAAGATACTGACTAGGGTTTTGCCTATCACTTGGGGGGAGAAAAATCACGGCTATTCAGGAATCAAATAATATTGATACTCTCCCACTAGATGAATTAATAGGAAATCGCATTGCCTATGAACTTAGGAGACAAACCATGAAAATTGATGTACCTAAGAAGGAAAGGAGCTTGACACTCAGAATCACTGAAGGTTCTTATCTAGAAGATGATAAAATGTCTATGATCACCAACGACTTCAAGAAGTACCTGAGAAGAGGAAAAGGTTCTTCAAGAAGTGGAAGCTATAGCAAGTCAAAAGCTCCTGAAAAGAAAACCAATGATGGCTGCTATATGTGTGGAAAGACTGATCACCACATCAAGAATTGTCCTTTATGGGAAATCGAATGGAAGAGGGAAAGAGCTGAACGAAGGAACAGGAAGAAGGAACATGTTCAACCCAAGAAAAGCAACAATAAAGGATCAACCAAAACTATGGTCGCTGCTTGGGGAGAAAGCTCATATGATAATGATGAGGATGAACAAGCACTTATGACCATTGGAGAATCTGATGAAGAAATTGAGGTAAGGGTAATTCATCCCAAAGACAAGATTAAATTGTTGTCTAAAGAAAGGTTATCTGAGTTACTTCTAGAACTAATTGATGAATCTAAGGATGTAAATAATGAAGGAACATTTGTCTAAAGAATGTGTGATTTTGAAGGTTAAGTACAAAAATCTGGAACTTACTGTAAGTGAAAATACTGTGTTGAAGAACCAGGTTCATGCACTTGACTCAATTGTCCTAGAGCTTAGATCTGAAAATCTAAAACTAAATTAGGAACAGGTAAAAAGACAGTTGATCACACACAACTCACTCTGGAAAAAAATGTAGGAAAAATGAAAGATGAGTTGTATAAAAGGGATGAGTAGGTAAGAATCCTAAAGTAGGATCTAAGCAAGGTCAAGCATGAGCTAGACAGAACTTGTAAATGGAATAAGTCCTCTGATGCACTTTCATGGCTACAAGAATACCATAGTAGCAACAGACGGGGACTTGGCTTTGGGAACCTGGTACCTAAGTGAGATCCCAAAAGCAAGTACCTCACACTTCCTCAGAATAAGATTTGCTCACACTGTGGTAAAACTTGTAACTATAAAAGTGAATGCACTGCAAAAGAAAAGGCAAGTCAAAAGAACAAAGAATTTGTTCAAGGGAAGTATAGGCTACCAAGTTGGGCTAAAATGAATTTGATTCATCCTTTTGCCTATAGAAAGGGACCCAAACTAGTTTGGGTTCCTAAGACTAACCCCTGATTTCCTTTTGCAAGTCTAAGTGAAGGGGAGCAGCCAAATATGGTACATGGATAGTGGCTGCTCAAAACACATGACAGGAAACAAGAACGAGTTCTTTTCACTTGAGGACCTTAAATGAGGTAATGTCTCCTTTGAAAATAGGAATAAATGTGAGATCATTGGGGTTGAAAAAGTAGGTAAGACTGATTCTCACTCTATTGAGAACGTCTACTTGATAGATGGGTTGAAATACAGTCTAATAAGTGTATCACAATTGTGTGATAGAGGTAACATGGTATCATTCACCTCTACAAAATGCTTTGTGATTAATCTTACCACTGACAAGATAGTTTTGCAGGGAAAAAGAGTGAACAACATATATGTTGTAAATCTGTCCACACTTTCAGATAATGAACTCACTTGCTTAAGTGTGTTGGATAATGATCCCCTCCTTTGGCACAAGAGACTTGGACATGCCAGTCTAAGTCAACTCAACAAACTAGTCTCTAAGGACTTGGTGATAGGGCTGCCTAATATTAAGTTCAAGAAAGATAAAGTTTGTGAGGCTTGTGCAAGGGGGAAGCAGGTAAGATCCTCTTTCAAAAGTAAGAAAGTGGTAAGCACCACCAAGACGATGGAACTGGTCCATATGGATATTTGTAGACCAATGAGAACATTGAGCAGAGGTGGTGAAAGATATGTGATGGTGCTTGATAATGATTACTCTAGGTTTACTTGGACATTATTTTTAACATCTAAAGATGAAGCATTTGACATGTTCACTTCTTTTGTTAGAAAAACTCAGAAACAACTAGGTAATCAACTTGCATCAATTAGGTCTGATCATGGTATTTAATTTGAGAATGCAAAATTTTCTAAATTTTGTGATGAGCATTGCATAAATCATAAATTTTCTCCTCCTAGGACTCCATAATAAAATGGAGTAGTTGAAAGAAAGAATAGGACATTGGAAGAAATGG
Source organism: Nicotiana otophora (assembly GCA_000715115.1). Lineage (NCBI taxonomy): Eukaryota > Viridiplantae > Streptophyta > Magnoliopsida > Solanales > Solanaceae > Nicotiana > Nicotiana otophora. Next base: position 45,920 of record AWOL01S0037606.1, on the reverse strand, counting down.
CTAGGACTATGCTTCTTTCTAGTAAACTGCCCCATAGTTTCTGGGCAGAAGCTGTGACACTGCATGTTACATCATAAATAGGTGCATGACGAGACCTCTTGTTGAGAAGACTCCCTATGAGTTACTTAAAGGGAGAAAGCCAAACATATCCCATCTTAGGCCATTTGGATGCAAGTGCTTTGTGCACAATAATGGTAAAGACTTCCTAGATAAGTTTGATCCTAAAAGTGATGAGGGAGTATTCTTGGGATATTCTTCACATAGTAAAGCTTATAAGATTTATAACAAAAGAACTATGTGTGTAGAATAAAGTGTACATGTAGTTTTTGATGAAACTAACATTCTTTCTGAGAGGCAGGAATATGATGATGAAGCAATTCGGCTGGTAAAAAACTCAAATGAAACCACAACCCAGACTGAAGCTGCACCAGAGGAAGGAACATGTGATAGAATAGGTCCTTCCACCCAGGGCAACTTGACAGGGGGAACTGAACAAAGAGGAACTGATCCTCAAACCTCGAGGGAACTTGTCCATGAACCTATTCCTCAGCAACAAAACATTGAAGGAACATCTAAGGGAAACCAGTATCAAAGTTCTCATCCCATTGAGAACATAATTACTAATCCAATCTCTGGAATCCAAACCATATCTTATTTGAAGAATCTTTGTACTTTTGAAGCTTTTTTATCTCTTATTGAACTTTAAAATATTGCTGAGGCTTTGCAGGATGCAGATTGGGTGAATGAAATATAAGATGAACTCAACCAATTTGAGAGAAGTCAAGTTTGGCATCTGGTACAAAGACCCAAAGACAGATCAATAATTGGCACAAAATGGGTCTTCAGAAATAAACTTGACGAAGATGGAACAGTTACAAAGAACAAGGCAAGATTGGTGGTTCAAGGATATAGTCAAGAGGGGGTCATAGACTATGATGAAACCTTTGCTCCAATTGCAATATTGGAGGTAACTAGACTCCTTATAGCCTTTGCTGCTTATATGGAATTCACTTTCCATCAGATGGATGTTAAGAGTGCCTTCCTCAATAGCTATCTAAAGGAATAAGTGTTTGTCAAGCAATCTCCTGGCTTTGAAAGCAAGAAATGTCTTGATCATGTGTACAAGCTTGACAAGGCACTTTATGGGCTCAAACAGGCTCCAAGAGCATGGTATGTAAGATTATCAAAATTCTTGTTTGAGCATGGCTACAAGAGAGGTAAAATTGAAAATAATTTATTCTTGAAAGAAAAAGGTAAAGATCTCTTGGTAGTTCAGATATATGTTGATGATATAATCTTTGGAGCAACTACTGATAAGTTAAGTAGAGCATTTGCTAAACTAATGGGTAGTGAATTTGAAATGAGTATAATGTGTGAGCTTAATTTCTGTTTAGGCTTACAAATTAAACAAAATTCAAATAGAACTATGATCCATCAGTAGAAGTATGTAAAAGAGTTGCTTAAAAGGTTTAAAATGGAAGACTCCAAAGAAATTGACACTCTTATAGCAGTAACCACAAAATTGGATGTAGATGAACCTGGTTCATCTGTTGATCAGAAGCTGTATAGGGGAATGATTGTCTCTTTGTTATATTTTACTGCTAGCATACCTGACATTGTTTTCAGTGTAGACCTGTGTGCTAGATTTCAGGCAAATCCAAAGGAGTCTCATTTGACTGTTGGCAAGAGGATTTTGAGATACCTAAAAAGCACCACTGACCTTTGTCTATGGTATCCAAAAGGTATTAATTTCAACTTAGTGGGATATCTTGATGCTGATTATGTAGGTTTTCTTGTGGATAGAAAGAGCACCTCAGGTATTGCATATTTGCTTGGCTCATGTCTTGTGTCTTGGGCCACCAAAAAGCAAAATTATGTGGCCTTATCTATTGCTGAAGCTGAGTATGTTGTTGCTACCTCATATTGTGCTCAATTGTTATGGATAAAACAATAATTAATGGACTTTAGAATTGATGTAGGTTATATCCCCATCTTTTGTGATAACACTAGTGCAATTAGTATGACCAAGAACCCGGTTCATCACAAGAGAACTAAGCACATAGATGTTAGGCATCGCTTCTGAGGGAAAACTATGAAAAGGGTTTGATCAATGTGGAATTTTGTGCTACTGACAAGAAAATAGTTGACATCTTCACAAAAGCTCTAAGTAGAGATCACTTTGAAAGGAACAGGTTAGAATTATGGATGACTAAGATCACCTAAAAGGAACCAGTTCTAACTCAAACATTTGGTTAGGAAATGTGTACATTTTGTACATAATTAGACTAGATTTTTCTCAGTCTCATACTTTATAGTATACTCTTGTGTCATGTGCTAAACTGTCTCATTAATCTTTAATGATATTATCTTTATTTTCTTGGAAAAGTCATACTTACACAAGAGATTTCTCAATGAAGAACCTGGTTCATCAAGATTATATGGTTTGTACTCTCCACTCTGCATATTTTGAAATACTTACATTTGGATTATGATAAAAAGGAGAGTCCCATTTAATCTTAACCTCCTTGAGCTTATCCGTTACGAAATGAACTAGTTTCATCCAAATAGAGTCCCAAAACGCAATAAATGCCTAGATTCTAGGGAGAGTCTTCAACGTCTTTTCAAACTGACTTCCAGTTTGATTAGACTTCTGAGCTTCGGAAAAAGTTGTCATTACCCATTTAAACTCTTTCTCTTTATATTGATTAGGCCTTAGTTGTTTCTTCAATTCTAAATTTTTAGCCGCCAACAATTCTCTCTGTCGTCTCTCATCTTCTAAACACATACATACTCATCTTCTCTCATACTCTAACCATCAATGGCTAACATCTCTGAAAATCCCTCATCACCACCCAAAGAAATCACACCCACTCCTTCAACTACACCCTAAACCACACCTATCTCTAAGAAAGGAAGATTCAAGATGCTTGCTCACAAAGTAGTCACTGAAGGAGAACAAATCAAGAAAATCAATGAGCAACTGAAGGCAAGTCAGGCAGATGAACCCCAAAAATCTGAAGATTCTTTCAAGTCTACAACTGAGGGGGGAGAAACTGTTTTGTCTGAAATAGAGCAGGTAACATCTAGTCCAAAATTTACATCTGAGATTAACTCTGAAGTTGCTGAAAATTTGGAAAATAGGTTTGTGTTGATAGGAACCATGGATGGGGTTGAAACAACTGAGTCTAGGAAATTGGGTGGTAAAAATAAAAAGAATAAATAAAAATAGAGTGAGGGTGCTCAAGGGGATGTAAGAGCAATGGGAAAAGGAATGGCTGAATCTTCACCCACTATTGTTGGTTTGACTGAAGAAACAGGAGCTATAGTAGTATGGAGTGAGGGATCTGCTGGAGAAGAAGAAAGTGCGAGATTGTGGAAAAGTTACAACTATAGGGTTGGAAGGACATGGTCCTTCAGATGGATGGAAAACTTGCCAGAACTGAGATTGTGGAGTTCATGGCAAATTGTGAGATCAAAAATGGCAGAGTCACCAGTGTGGTGAAGGGGGTGACAATGAGTTTTGATGACAAGGAACCGGGAGAGATCTTAGGTGTAGCTGTTGAAGGGTACAATGATTACAAGAAACTCAAATGGCCAAGTATAGAGAATCTCCCTACCTCTCTTGCCATTATAAGGAAGTTTGGTGACAATGAAGAAGCGCTTCAGCCCAAGGCTATATACAAAAGTGAGATGAAGCCACCCCACAAAGTAACAAAGTTGTGCTACCTAGGCAGGAAAGGAGGCACATTGTCACATTCATGGACCTGGTCCTTATGGAATGTCTGGACAGTGGAAGGAAAATCAATAGGCCTGGATTTATCATCCAGCTTCTCGATAGGGTTCTGACTTGCACCAAAACTCATGCCATACCATATGGTTTCATTCTCACGGCTGTACTCGCACACTTCAAGGTACCCATCAAGAAGTGGGATGTTGGTACAAGTAAGGATCACTTTGGGGCAAATACTTTGACTGCATGTGACTATGAAGTTCACACCACTCCCAAAGAACCTGGTTTATCCAAGAAGGTACCTGTGAACAGCAAAGTGCGAGCTTTGGTGCAAAAAAGTGGGGCTAAGGATACTGAAATTGAAAGGCTGAAAAAGAGGTTGGCAGAAGTAAAAACTGAGAGAGATGCTCTCAGAGTTGAGCTTGGAAAGGAAAAGGAGAAGAATGATGGCAATCTTCATGATATGCTGAAACTGTTTCAAGCCAAAAACCAAGAACCCGGTCCTTCCCAGCCTTGGAACCTTTCTAGCCTAGTTAGACAAAGTGACCCGAATGGGATTTCTTTTTGTTCTTTTTGCTCATGATCCAGTATGTTTATTTTTCTTTATGCTTTGTGGATGACTAGTATCAATGTTAATCAACTGTTTTTGTGCTCTAACTGTTTGTTGATGCTTCTTAGATAGCTAATATCATTATATTGATATATGATGCTTGACTCCATGATTGCATTTGAAGTAACCCCAGTGGCCATAAGTAATTTCTGTTAAAATCTGGTTATCTAACATAATTATGCAACTTTTCGATGATGCCAAAAGGGGGAAGATATGTTGTGCTTTTTACTTTGAATTGTGATGTTTATAACCTAATAAACCTGGTCCTTGATGATTTGTGTTTTTAAAATGGAAAGTATTTTAACATTGTGTTGATGTTGAGTTGAGTTGACACAGGGCCTATGCTTATGAAAAGCACAGAGTTTGTCATCATCAAAAAGGGGGAATTTGTTGGCCCAAGTGAAGTTTGTTTTGATGATTGACAAAGGAACTCAAGCATGGACCAGGTTCATACACAGTGTATATAGACACGGGCAGATTCAAGCACAAGGCATGCACGTGAATGAGATAAGCTTAAGTGGTTATATTTGATATCTCCTGAACAAAAAGGTTGCTTAAATAATAAGGAGAATGACTCCTTACTCGAAGAGAACTTTATCCAAGATAAGAGAGGAGTTAGAAGTTGAAGATAACTAGAACTCTTCTACCATGGAAGAGTATAGCATTAGAACTCTAGTTATTTCCTATTCTACTAACTTTATAAATTACAGGATGTTCTCAATTTACGGGGACGCTCAAACGCTGAAGTTAAACTTGAGTTGAGAGCAAAATAGCAAGGCATTTTGCAAGCAATTTTTGTGTGAGTCAAGTGTGCAAATCTGAAGCTATATGAACCAGATAGAAGAACCAGTTCCAAGTGTTTGTCTTGTATTCTAGTTCAATTGTAGTAGGACATTTCAAATTATACGTTTCAGCTTTATCTAGAGGCAATTGTATTAGGTACTCTAAGTATTCAATTTAGATTTTACTTGAAGTTGTCGCAACAGTTAGAGGCTGGTTGCTACAACGGGATTATAGGTAATCTTTAGATTTACAAAGAATTTTATAAATGTTGTTTTGGCTCAGTGATTTAGTGAAGTGTTAGGGAAAATCCTACTGAGTAGTAGGCCGTGATTTTTTCACCTTTTGAGCCGGGTGTTTTCTACGTAAAAATACTTGTGTTCTTTACTTTCCGCAACAGTAGTATAAAGAACACATAAAAGAACCAGGTCCCTCTATAATCTGTGCATGCGAAAAACTGGACATCACATAATCACCCCCCTCTTGTGTGGTATTGAAGTATAAAACATCATGATCGAATATAAAGCAAGTGATATTATATGGTTGATAATCTTCTTATAAATGTACGTTAGAAGGTATCACTTTGAACCAATTAGTGCTATATGAAATATGATTATGTCGCATAACAAAAAAAAAAAAAAGA
>AWOL01S0037606.1:27721-39388 GCA_000715115.1 Nicotiana otophora | reverse complement strand
AAAAAAAAAAAAAAGAGAGAGAAGAAAGTTTATTTTTGAATAACCTTTCTATAAGTTATTTGACAAGAGGGGTTGCTCTGATGGTAAGCAACCTCCACTTCCAACCAAGAGGTTGTGAGTTCGAGTCACCCCAAGAGCAAGGTGGGGAGTTCTTGGAGGGAAGGATGCCGAGGGTCTATTGGAAACAGCATCTCTACCTCATGGTAGTGGTAAGGTCTGCGTACACACTACCCTCCCCAGACCCCACTAGTGAGATTATACTGGGTTGTTGTTGTTGTTGTTGTTGAAGAGAACCTTGAAGTAAGAGTAAAGTTGTTTTCATGTGACTTATATGTTACGAGTTCGAGCTGAAGAATTATCTACTGATACTTACATGAGGGTAGGTTATCACTCACTAGAGTATGATCCCCGAACCTTGCGTGAATACAGGATATTCCGTGCATCGATGTATTCATGTAAGAGCATGGGAAGGAAAAGTGGGAGTAAGAAGAAAATAAATGAACAAGGAATGTACTGCACACACTTTTAACTATATTTAATTTGAGTGTTTAGTCCGAAAAGGATTATTCAGGAACTGAAAACTTAAATGAAAAATCGAATAGCAGAGAATCTTTAGCAGAAGAAAGAGAAATATTATTTCTCCATCAACTTAAGCAAATCCGATAAATTAGAATTAGGCAAACTTCCTCGACATTTTAGTAATTATATTCTGTGTACATGCATTCCTACAAATCCATTCACCACTCCCCAATTAGTCAAACACCTTTTAATTATTCACTAAATTCCGCAAAGTCGCACCTATCTTAACTTTAAATATTTGTAATAGCGATTATGTCATTGATTAAGTATGTGGCTTATTGAGATGCGAAGCAGCTACCTACAGTAATTATTATTGGCAAGACGTGCTTGGATTAGTTGGTTTCTTCAATGGATTCTTCTTATTATTATTATTATTATTATTATTATTATTATTATTATTATTATTATTATTATTATTATTATTATTATTATTATTATTATTATTATTATTATTATTATTATTATTATTATTATTATTATTATTATTATTATTATTATTATTATTATTATTATTATTATTATTATTATTATTATTATTATTATTATTATTATTATTATTATTATTATTATTATTATTATTATTATTATTATTATTATTATTATTATTATTATTATTATTATTATTATTATTATTATTATTATTATTATTATTATTATTATTATTATTATTATTATTATTATTATTATTATTATTATTATTATTATTATTATTATTATTATTATTATTATTATTATTATTATTATTATTATTATTATTATTATTATTATTATTATTATTATTATTATTATTATTATTATTATTATTATTATTATTATTATTATTATTATTATTATTATTATTATTATTATTATTATTATTATTATTATTATTATTATTATTATTATTATTATTATTATTATTATTATTATTATTATTATTATTATTATTATTATTATTATTATTATTATTATTATTATTATTATTATTATTATTATTATTATTATTATTATTATTATTATTATTATGCTGTTGAGCCCTTTAATAACATTGATTTTGTTATGTTAATAATGTGAAGACTTCATCTTTGATTAAGACATTTTCCTCGATAATGTTGATTAGAACTTCATAAAGCTTTAACCAATGACAATTAATAGAAATCAATGTTTTTTCCCTATCTTGATTTATAAAATAATTGCAAAGAAGGTTCGGAAGAGTCATAGTATATTGATTTGTGTGATATTATTCATTTCTGGAAGAAGGAAAAAAAGGAATAAGGAATGTACTGCACAAAATGGCATACTTTTACCTATATTTAGATTTGAGTTTTCACCCTGAAAAGAATATTCGAGATTGAAAAACTTAATAGAAAATATTGAAAGGTGAAGAATCTTTTAGGGAAGGAGGTATATTAGTCGTAATAAACTTGAGCAAATTTGGTACTATTAATTAGGCAAATGTTTGGAATAATTTGCAAGAAGTTTTTCGATCACAATGCTTGAATCTAAAACCTCTAGTTAAGAATGAAAGAATCCTTTTTAATAAGTAAAAAGTTCTTTAATGATCTAGTATTTATCACAAGGTTGCACTTATCTTATAATATTTAAAATAGTCTGCAAATGTGATTATATCATTGATTAGTGATCACGCTCAACTCTAATCCTAAAAAGGATAAGCGGTCGCTGCAAATATAATTCGGTCTAAAAGCAGTCGAATCTCACAGAGAACTAAGATTTTGCTATAACTGTTAAGTATCACTAAGAAGACAACCTCGAACAATTTCTAATCTATAAATATTAAGATTATATTTTTTAATTAGTAAATTAAAGTACTAAATTAACAACTAAAGATACTAAAGGTTTGAGACAATATTAAGGAGGCCTAGAGTTATGATTTTCCCAATTGTTAGAATCTTTTCTGCAACGTCTCCTATAATATCGCCTAAGTATTCTCTACTGACCGTGAGCACTTCAGGTGTCGTAATTCTCTCTCGAGGAACTACCACAATTTACTAGACATATTCTCTCGAAGTACGTTAGTTGGCACTAGTTCACCGCTCACTAAGATCACACTATGGTTTCGTTATCTCTAATCCTATCTTTAAACTCGTCGTATTGATCTCTCATATACCTTGGGAGTGACATTGTTCGACAACAACCTAAATATGCCTCTTTGTCAAGCAATACACACTAAATAGGCACGACCAATTGATGGTCATTCAATTAACTGAAATAAGCACGTAGTTAAACAAGTAGAAAAATCCAAAGGCTAGATTATATTAAATGTAATTAAAAGTCATCTTCCAAGAGGTTCCATCAAACTCTAGATGAGAAAGTTTAGTTACTTATAATCATACTAACAATCATGATAATAATTGAAAGCATTAAAATACAGATTAAGGAAAAACGAAAGAGAAACTCTTGTAATTCGTTGCTTCCAAGTATTCCCGTAGCCTTCTTGCCTCTCCAATAATGTCTGCCCCTAAAACAAATAGGTTTAGAACCTCTTTTATATATGTTGGGGGTGTGTAGGGTCGAAACTACCAAGTCTTAGCCAAATTAGGACAAAATCCGCCCTTGGGCATCCCGCTTTGCGCCTGACGCGAACCTGGACACCAAACTTTTTCTACTTTTGTGCTCTGCTGCCCTTGGCATTTTGCCTGATGCCTGGCGCGAACCTGGACACCAAAGTCATACTTCCTCCAAATTCTTCCGTTTTTAATTCAATTTGCATGCAAGCTTTCCAAATCACTTCCAATTGACTCCTACACATATAAATACAGTTATTAAGCTCGAGTCACAAATATTCATACCAAAGTTAACACGATCAAGATATAATGCAAGGTAAATTACATACAAAAATATGAATTTTTAGTCTAACATCATCTACCGAAAAATTTAATGAGATAATTGAGATTCCAATTCAAACTAGAAATCTCAAATTCGTGGTCTAAGAATAGAGAATCTTTTGAAAAGATAGGAAGCACTAATTTAACCTCTTTTGTGGGCTTTTCCCACACAAATTCAAATTCGTACACCGAACGTCTAAAACAAACTCTAACTGGGAGGACTAAAGTGTCATAGATATGATATGGCATCTAAAATTAGTTTGAGGACCTCTCAACCCAATTGCATTTTCCTATCATATAATCAACTCCCCAAAGTACAACTAATCCATTAAGGTTTCTTAAAGTAATTCCGGAAATTGATGACCAGTACGAACTACTAAGTGGGCGGTTGTACATAAGAATCATAAAATTCCGAAAAAAGTGGATTAAATGAAAATGGTATTTGAAAATTAGAGTTATGTTTAGATATGAATATAATTTTGGGTTATTTTGAATTTTTGTGAGTGATCTAAGTGAATTTGTTTTGTAAAACATCTTTTTGGAGTTTTTCAAAGTGTCGAAAAATTTCGAAATTTATTTTCAACTGAAAACTGAAAAATTATAGCCAAACACAAATTTCGAAAAATAATGAAAATTTTATCGAAAAAAGTGAATTGTTTTTGTGCCAAACGAACTCTAAATTCTTTCAAATAATAAACCTAATTGCCTATTCTTTAATTTCTTTTAGCTTTGTAGGTCACTTTTGGCGACTTTGACGATGTGACGGTAAATCACAGAATATTGTTAGCCCAAACATTGATGACAAAGCTGATCAGGACATTATTAACCATACTATGAAAGTCTAGGAGTTTTGGAAGAGTGCGGGCAAGATAGGTTTGTAGTGGCTCACTATGTTATTTAATGTCATGTTTAGAACGAAGAAGATGCCTGGAGAGTGGAGGTGGAGCACGATAGTTCATGTATACAAGAACAAGGGTGATGTCCAAAATTGTAATAACTATCGGGGTATCAAGCTGCTTAGCCATACTATGAAAGTCTGGGAGAGAGTGGTAGAGCTAAGGGTGATGAGAAGTGTATCTATTTCCGAGAATCAGTTTGGGTTTATGCCGGAGCGTTCGACTACAGAAGCCATCCAACTTGTTAGGAGATTGATGGAGCAGTATAGGGAGAGAAAGAAGGACTTGCATATGGTATTCATCGACTTAGAAAAGGCGTACGATAAAGTCCTCAGGGAGGTTTTGTGGAGATGTTTGGAGGCTAGAGGTGTACATGTTGCCTACGTTAGGTTGATTAAGGACATGTATGATGAAGTAAAGACCCGAGTGAGGACAGTGGGTGGGGACTTGGACCATTTTTCGATTATGATGGGGTTGCATCAGGGGTCGGCACTCAGTCCTTTTTTGTTTGCTCTGATAATGGACGTACTGACGCGCCACATCTAAGGGGAGGTGCCGTGGTGCATGCTATTTGCAGATGATATTGTATTGATTGACGAGATGCGAGACGGTGTGAACGCTCAATTAGAGGTATGGAGGCAGACCCTGGAATCTAAAGGTTTCAAATTGAGCAGGACCAAGACAGAATACTTTGAGTGTAAGTTCAGTGGCGAGACTCAAGGAGGGAAAGGGGAAGTGAGGCCGGACTCGCAGGCCATCCCTAGGAGAGGGAGTTTTAAGTACCTTGGGTCTATTATTCAGGGGGATGGGGAGATTGATGAGGATGTCACACATCGTATTGGGGCAGGATGGATGAAATGGAGACTCGCTTCCGGTATTTTATGTGACAAGAAGGTGCCACCGAAACTTAAGGGTAAGTTCTACAAAGTGGTGGTCAGACCAACAATGTTGTATGGGGTTGAGTGTTGGCCAGTCAAGATCGTTCATATCCAGAAGATAAAGGTAGCAGAGATGAGGATGTTGAGATGGATGTGCGGTCACACCAGGTTAGATAGGATTAGAAATGAGGTTATTTGCGACAAGGTGGGTGTGGCCCCTATTGAGGACAAGATGCGAGAAACGCGACTTAGGTGGTTTGTTCATGTGAGGAGGAGGAGCACAGACGCCCGATGAGGAGGCGTGATGGGTTGACATTGGAGGGACTACAGAGAGGTAGAGGTAGGCCAAAGAAGAGGTGGGGAGAGGTGGCCGAGGACATGACTCTTGATAGGAAGGTATGGAGGTCGAGGATTAAGGTAGTAGAATAGATAGTCTAGAGTATTCATAACAGTAGTATTGACACGCAGTCTTGCTTTCTGTTGGTAGTAGGTTTTTATGACTAACAGTTGTTTCTTTCATTGTTGATCACATTACTGTCTTGTTGTTTTTATATGGCATTTTGGTACTGTCCTCCTTGTCTATATTTTCATTAATGTGGTACTTATACTTTCCTGAGTCGAGGGTCTATTGGAAACAACCTCTCTATCCTCACAAAGTAGGGGTAAGGTCTGCGTACACACTACCCTCCTCAAACCCCACGGTATGGGATAATACTGGGTATGTTATTGTTGTTGAGTATTATACTTAGATTACAGTGATGATGGTGATTAAACAATACCCTCATATGCTATCCATTTTAGGATATTTTAAAACATTTTACACTATTTTCTTCGTAATATTTTATTTTATATAAGTGAGCGGTTTAGATCTTCAAAAATCTTAACTTTATTATTTTTTATTTTTTATTTTTTCGTTTCGGTTTTACCTAATTGTCTTACAAAAGACATTACATACATGGCTTGTTAATAGGGGTGGTTAAAATAATAGGTGATCTAAAACAAAATCTTAATAAGAGCAAGAGACCTTTTAAATTTTATGATAAGATTCTTATATATTGTTAAGTATTGTTTTTTATTTCATTTAAATTTCTTTTCAATGGATGTGCCAATTCCATCAATTTTTTCTTGAGATATTGTTGATAGTAGCTCGTAGGTAAGATTGTACTAATTTTAATTTTGAGGTGCTTCTTTTTAGCTGGCATTTAACTCACTGATACATTTATTGCCTTTCAAAGTAAATAAAATCGATGCAAGGGATGAAGACGAGGAAAACAAACACTGTTACGTTATTTTAATAGCCAGCCACTTTCATGAGTATACCTCAAATTAATTCATAAAATAAAAATAAAAATTTAGAATTATGTGATTAATGATTGATAACAAGTTGGTAGCAGACGATTGAAAAGATTTACTTGTAATTAATAATAAGTAATAATGTAATAATTATTTAAATTATGCATATTAATTTCATCTATATAAAGGCCCTCTAAGTTTATTTTTCATGACCCCAAAAAATAAAGTTTTAGTGATGATTAACATTATAAATTGTGCTTAACGATATGGATAAACAAAATTCATACGACCGATTTTAACTAGCCTGAGATTAAAGCGTAACACTTATATTGTATTTTTAGATCAAATTCTTGCTCACTATCACTTCACCTCAATCTAATCTCAGTTGGATGATCCTCCTATCTTCGACATAAATTTAGAAAAACAATATTCTGCATACGTACACAATATACCTATGTAATATATTACTACTCATATGTTATATGTACTTGCAAAAAAGAAAAATTAGATAGTCTATTTTTCCCAACAAAAAATGAAATAAATTGCAGCAACGTTGACTTTAAAGTTTCGTGGGTAGTATGTAGCCCATGGAAATAATAGGCTCCAAAAAACAAACAAAAAAAATTAATAAATCCTGAATAAATAATTAACTAATAAAAACTTCTAAATACATTTTTTAAACCCATTTCAGTCTATAAAAACCACATCCCGCATGTAATTTGCCTCACTTGCAAACTCCTCCCTCCTTCCTTCATCACTCTCTCCATTTTAATTCTTCACATCATGGCATCAGCCGTGACCTGCTCAGCCGCCGACCTCCTCCCACATCTCGGCGGCTCAGCCAATGCTACAGCAGCCGCAGAGTTTATCTGCGGCCGCTTCACAGCAGTTTCTGAATACCTCACAAACACCACCTACGCGGTGGACAACACGTACCTCCTCTTCTCTGCTTACCTTGTTTTCGCCATGCAGCTCGGGTTTGCCATGTTGTGCGCGGGCTCTGTCCGCGCAAAGAACACCATGAATATAATGCTTACGAACGTGCTTGACGCTGCAGCTGGTGGCTTGTCTTATTACCTTTTTGGTTTTGCCTTTGCCTTTGGAGCTCCTTCCAATGGTTTCATTGGCAAACATTTCTTTGGATTGAAGGAGTTTCCTTCGCCATCTTTTGACTACAGCTACTTTCTTTATCAATGGGCTTTCGCCATTGCTGCTGCAGGTATGTTAATTTTCGTGTTAGCTTGAGAAAGAAAACAAAAAGTAGGAAATAAGTCTCTTTGGCTATTAGGTGCTAGATGTTAAATTTATTGGATCACCAAAAGAGGGTATTAAATGTTTCATTAAAAACTAACGACCTTCTAATATTCCACAAAATTACTTGATGCATTCTATGAAAACTTTTATTTATTGGTCAACTTATCACCAAAGAGACATTTTCCTTCTTAGGATTTTTACATATTTCTATCCGCTTAAGCTTTTTTAACCTTTAAAGTCTCAGCTTAATCGTTCTTTTTTGGCCTTATTTTATACTGATCGAAGAATGTCCAAATTCAAAAGACAAACATAACGATCATATTCAAATGCCTGTATTCTTTTTCTCCTTTTCCGTTCTGTTAAATTTCTCGAATAAAAATAAAAGTAAAAAGGGAGACTTAATAAAATGAGAAATCAGATCACAGGTAAATCCTTGTCCACTTCCGGTGCATGTTAACGTCAAACCAATCAATTTAATCTTAACAGTTAAAAATTAAAGTGAGAATACATATCTCTATCTCTTACCTCTAATGAATGCGGAGTATATGTATATGACAAACACATACCTTAGAATTTACATTGATATACATATTAAGTGCAAATAACTTTTTACATAAATTACATGTACATACCATCAGAAGTTAGACAAGCTAATGAAGTCCATGCAAATAGGAATGACGTAGTAGCTTTAGAGCCTTGGAATTATTCCTTCTTTTTTTTCACCCATTGGACTTATTCGTATGCATTAATTTGAGTATGCAAGAAAAATTTCAAAGCAACCACTAAAGAACAAAACATTGAGAAAGAAAAGTCTTACGATTCAATTTTTAATAATTCCCAAATTTACCAGTCACAAAATATATTACTACCTCCGTTCCATGTGAAGTTATTTTCTTTTTGGTCCATTAAAAAAGAATGATTCCTTCCTAAATTTTAAAATAATTTTGCTTAAAGTTACAATTTTACCCTTAATGAAAAACTTTTATAACCACACAGATACTTTGAGCCCCTTTTTGAATTGTTTAGGACCACAAATTTTAAAGGTGTTCATTTTTTCTTAAACTACTTGCACATTAAACAGGTTCAAGTAAATTGGAACCGAGGGATTACTCAATTATTTATAAGTTGTGTTCAATTATGTCTTCTTTCTGTCCACTTGTTCTCTCTCTGACCTAAGCCTAAAACTTTTTTTATTTTTTATTTTCAATTTTATAGGTATCACCAGTGGGTCCATAGCTGAAAGGACACAATTCGTGGCGTACCTTATATACTCTTCCTTTTTGACCGGTTTTGTGTACCCTATTGTTTCACATTGGTTCTGGTCCGGTGACGGTTGGGCCAGTGCATCAAAAACCGATGGAAACTTATTATTCGGTTCAGGAGTCATCGATTTTGCCGGTTCAGGTGTAGTTCATATGGTAGGAGGCATTGCCGGTCTATGGGGAGCTTTTATTGAAGGACCAAGAATCGGCCGGTTCGACCGGACCGGCCGGTCTGTTGCATTAAGAGGTCATAGTGCATCACTAGTCGTGTTGGGTACTTTCTTGCTTTGGTTTGGTTGGTACGGGTTTAACCCCGGTTCATTTTTAACCATACTCAAAAGTTATAATGATAGTTCAAAGGGTACTTATTATGGTCAATGGAGTGCAATTGGAAGGACAGCTGTCACAACAACATTGGCCGGTTGCACAGCTGCACTCACAACATTATTTAGCAAGAGACTTTTAGTAGGACATTGGAATGTAATTGATGTGTGTAATGGATTATTAGGGGGTTTTGCAGCAATTACTTCAGGTTGTGCAGTTGTTGAGCCATGGGCTGCTATTGTTTGTGGATTTGTAGCAGCTTGGGTTTTAATCGGTTTCAATAAATTAGCAGTGAAATTAAAATATGATGATCCACTAGAAGCTGCACAATTACATGGCGGTTGTGGTTCGTGGGGCATAATATTCACAGGATTATTCGCGAAAAAAACGTATGTTAACGAAGTATATCCTGGATTTCCTGACAGACCATATGGATTGTTAATGGGAGGTGGTGGAAAATTATTAGGTGCCCAAATTATTCAAGTAGTTGTGATTATTGGATGGGTGAGTGTGACAATGGGACCATTGTTTTATTTGTTACATAAATTCAAGTTATTGAGAATATGTCGAGAAGATGAAGAAGCAGGAATGGATTTAACAAGACATGGGGGTTTTGCATATTTATACCATGATGAAGATGAAGGATCTTCTATGCCTGGATTCAAAATGACAAGAATTGAACCAACTAATACTCCTACACCTGATCATCACAACTCTAGATCTGTGGTTGTGTAACCAAAAAATGAAAAATTTGCAACTTTAGCCATAAATTTGCATAGATTGCGTACCCCATAATTAAGGAAAGGTCAGATCTCAAAGTCTTAGCTTAATATTGGGATACTATTTGGGTTTCTTGTAAAGACAAGGCTTTCCTGTAATAGACATTAATATAATGAAAAAATTACCCAATTTGGATGTAGTCAGTCTTTGAGGCTGGTATTCTTTTGTCTTTGTTTTTGACAAAAGGCTTCTACTTATTTGTGCTTCACTTTCTTGTATGGTGTCTTCTTGTTTGTTTGTGGAGAGTGGTCTGTATTATTCTATAAACTGTAAATAAATACTAGATTATTAGCTGGTTAGTTTTTAGCCACTTGTGATGTTCATTTATCTTATTCGAATCTTTCATCTTGTCCATTGCTAATTTTTGCAAAATGAGACATGTTAAGCACTTCATCGACAACCAGATAGTAGAACTAGTTCTCGGTTAAGAAAATAGTAGGATTACTTTGCATTTCTTTCCTTCTAAATTCTGGAAATGTTATAACTTGTTTAGCTAATTACATTACTTGATTATTTTTACCCGTAAAACGGTACTGTTGAATTTATAGCATGGTTTATAGACAAGCGAATCGAATTGATCCCCAAAATGATAAATAAATTAAATAAAATGCAAGACTTAGCGTTGAAATCGAGGTAAAATGGCAGACAATTTGGTTCGGGGAGCAGGGCTTCCAAAAGCAGCAGTAAGAATATCGTAAGACAGAAATAAAGTATTATTTAGCTTACAATAATGTATAGCATAAGTTTGTCAGAAATTTTTCGCTGTTACAGTGGTTGTTGAAGTCACTATTTATAGTTAAGCATAGGGAACAAGGTTCTATGATCAAGCCCCTCTTAAATGACAATAATGAGGGTCATTGATGAATATTCAACGGCAGACTATGAATGCCAAAATTCTTGGTAACGGGTGTGTATTTAATGCCGAGGAATATTCTCCATTGAATGTCATCTCTTGGCAAATATTTATTTTCCCCGTTGGTAATGTTCCCTTCGGGGTCTACCTGATGTCAACCGAAGATGTTGTCTTCGGCCTGGACTTCCATTTGCTTCGTCTTCCGTTTGTCCCCCCAGTTCCACGTGTCATTCTGTTATTCGAGTATTTAATGTGAACCGCTTTTACCCTATATAGATAGCCCCCCTACTTTTTGGTGGCATATCTTTGTGTCACCGAAAGTTGGTGAAGATTCCTTTCTTGGCAGAAATTTTCTGAACCCTCATGAAAAGTTTCTGACGCTTGATTAGACGCACGTCTCTTCGCATTTAATATATCGAACACGTGTTACTCCATGATTTAGCAATATTTTCTCCGGTTCTTGAGGTAATTATGGCTCAATTTTAGCCGCCTATTCCTTACTCATACGACTCATTCTTCTTCTTTTACACTTAGTTTTACAAACTCTCTCAACTCCTTTGCATTCAACTCTTTCCTGCTTTCATTCTTCTTTAATCTTCTTCTTCAAAGAACTCTTTTGCTGATCATGGCTTCTTTCACTAACTCTTCCAAGAACTCCTGTTTTCTCTTCGGTGAGGTTTCGAATGAGACAAAGACAAAGAAATCAACGTTGATGCTGACCCT
>AWOL01S0037602.1:0-48179 GCA_000715115.1 Nicotiana otophora | reverse complement strand
TGTTTAACACCTCGTGCACCTACCCGTGCTACCACACCCAGTTGAGCACATTAACTCGAGCCAATCTGAAAATTCTCCCCTTTATTTAGGCAAATAAGCCTTAGAGCCCAATTCTAACATCCAGAATTCTACACCATGCCTGTTTCCAACCTATGAATGTCGTATCAATCACTACACGATGCACCAATACAGGATTGCATACCTTTGTTGAATTTAGACCATGCACTGCATCATTCACATGACTATAATAACATCCTCCGATAACAATAGCCAAAATTCCACGAATCTGATATTCACAACACACCTCATGATACATATAAGTCTTGTTCCAACTCTTGAAATGCTTCCACGATAGAAGAAATGTGTAGAAATTCATAACTGACTGCCGAGTCAACAATTATTGAGTTTTTCCTTCTGACAAGAACCATTGCCTCATTATAACCAAATAGTGGTATTTGCTCTTTATTACAATTCATATAATCCGATCGCACTGATCCCGAATCTAATAATCTCGTCTCACCAATTATAAGTTGCTCAGGCAATAACCACCTCAGACACAATCAAAAAGCCCCATATGACGCCACAATGAGCTAATAAGTTACGAACTCGATTGCAATACATAAGAAAAATGAACTCTGGAAAGGATTACTCAACCCACGTGACTAATTAGACAATTGAAAAGGTATCATGAACCTTCCTCAGAAAATGGGACACAAACAAACAAAATAAAATATAGAGGACTCTACTCAACATCACACTGTTGCGGCGTGCAACTCGATCCACACATGATACCGTTGCGACGTGTAACTCGATCCACACATGATACCATTGTGGCGTGCAACCCGATCCAAACAACATACTCATGGAGGCATGCCACCCGATCCGCACAAAAAGAATCTATAAGAAAATACTTACCGAGCTAAAATGCTCATTACTACAAAATATCCGAATATCGGACACAAGCACGCTCAATGCATAATATCCTCCCTGGAAGGACCAAAAATGCCATACGCTACAAAACTCAAGCACAACTAAGGTGCGATATATGATCTGAATCTCGAGAGCCATCCTGCTCACATAACACCATCGCTACGCGGAACCGCATCACATAAGAAATTTATCAAGCTGTTTCATAACTCACACGGCACAATATTGTATTACATGAAATAACCGACGACGAAATGACATCAACGTCCGAATACTCCTCCATAGGGAGCTTTTATGCTTAAATGAACACATCTGGCCTGATATTGAGCTTGTATTCAAATTTAAATCCATCCACAGACCTCAAGCCGATTTTGATCGCACCGTACTAGGCTAATAACCTTTCAAGGATCCATAATAACCCTTTTTCCCATAACACACAAGAATAGCCATCATATCGGAACAAACTTCCACAGTCCACAACCAAATGAACAGAGCCCCCTCCAGGCATAAATTCTCTAATCAACAATATTACCACAATCTTCATACTTAGTTTCAATCTTCACTCAATCAAGTGATTACATGTCACTCTTACACAATCTTTTCGTGAGACATGCTCCCACGACCCTTTGTACCAGGTAAAAAATCTGCACATCCATGCTACCGGTTACACTAATGCTGTAAAGCATATCAAGAATCCACAAATCAATACACAAGGTCTCTTACACCTGAAATCGACCTTAGATGATGCCAAAATCAATAACATCTTACTTTAAACATCTAAATCCCCTTCCTGCTCATCCGAGCTCATGACATCCTTGTCAACACCGAACCAAAATCTTAAATCCTCAACTTTCGAATCCCATGCTACTTAGTGCACTTAACCACGCCAATGCACAAGAGTACAAGAAATCCATCATAACTCCCAAACCACTAATAGGGTAGACACTTCATCATATAGAAACCTTCTTCTTAACTCATTTCAAGAGAACCATTGCAACACGTGATTGAATTCCCATATCCGTAGAAAATACCGGCCTCAAGTAATGGTCTAAGCCACCATAACTTTTCCGGGATCCCTCTACACATAACGTGCCATAATANGCTCCCATGACCTTTCGCACCAGGTAAAAAATCTGCACATCCATGCTACCGGTTACACTAATGCTGTAAAGCATATCAAGAATCCACAAATCAATACACAAGGTCTCTTACACCTGAAATCGACCTTAGATGATGCCAAAATCAATAACATCTTACTTTAAACATCTAAATCCCCTTCCTGCTCATCCGAGCTCATGACATCCTTGTCAACACCGAACCAAAATCTTAAATCCTCAACTTTCGAATCCCATGCTACTTAGTGCACTTAACCACGCCAATGCACAAGAGTACAAGAAATCCATCATAACTCCCAAACCACTAATAGGGTAGACACTTCATCATATAGAAACCTTCTTCTTAACTCATTTCAAGAGAACCATTGCAACACGTGATTGAATTCCCATATCCGTAGAAAATACCGGCCTCAAGTAATGGTCTAAGCCACCATAACTTTTCCGGGATCCCTCTACACATAACGTGCCATAATACTTGAATTCCTCCAGATAAAATCAATTATGGCGGCCGACAAGCCTCGCACGTACCGCCACAAATTACATGCATAACTCTATGCGCTGAAGGAACTGGCCATTGCCACCATCATGCTGATTCAACCATTGTTAGCCGACCCGTCTTTTTCTCAATTTATTCTCAACTTGCCTTAGAAATAATAATAGCTGCATTCATTACATCACGAACTCAAATCCGCACTCATCCCAAGAGACCTTATTTCACGAGACCACGCTGTTTCAAAATCCACAAATCATCTCATACCCTTCCTTGTGCGCACTTTTTCATCTTCAATTGTTACACCCATTCTGATACTTCTTTTATGAATCCGAAGTTATTTTCTTTTGTTTCTCAAATGCTACACCACAACCTAAAGATAACGGAGAGTACTCCAAGTGCTGTTTCATAATCTGCTGCAAAAGCTCGATACTCAACCATACTACGAACTCGAGATCCTTAGACACCGCACTTTAAATTTTTGAACCTGCTAAGACCGTTATTGAGAGTCACTTGCTTGACTTATTCCCAAACATGATCAATTCCAAGGACCTGCTAGCACATGGACACTTTATCAAGGAAACATCCGGCTGTCTCACTTTTCTATGTGTTACATCTACACGAAGCATAAACTCTAAGTCTTCCAAAAACCTGAATATGAATTGATAAGGCCAAATATGGCACACATTCCCCAAATCCTTTGCTCAAATTACCACTGATGTTTTCTTTCCTTAGTTGCAATGACCCACCAATACACCGATAACTAGAAACAGCATAACTTGACACTACGCAATCCAATCATAGACGATGAGGCTCTCCCACTTAGCTTGAAGCTACAATTACAAAATTCTAGAATCCACCGAGATTCTTTCTTCATCATTGACATTATCCGGGTAGCCAGTAGAATTCTTTGCAGAAGCTTCATCAACACCACGCGACCGCTAACCTACTCACAGGACATAATCCACCTGTGGAAATTACATGCGGACACATTCCAACGTCTCTGCACTGGGTGCAATTACTACGAAATCAGTA
Source organism: Nicotiana otophora (assembly GCA_000715115.1). Lineage (NCBI taxonomy): Eukaryota > Viridiplantae > Streptophyta > Magnoliopsida > Solanales > Solanaceae > Nicotiana > Nicotiana otophora. The sequence goes on along the minus strand of AWOL01S0037602.1, from coordinate 44,612 downwards.
GATCATCCTGAGTCCGAGCTCATTCACCAGCTGCACCAGTCCGTCCACTCCTCATGGACGTCAACTAAAGGTGTGACAATGCATTCCAATTCAAAGTCATGTTGTATCCTTCTTCATATCAGGCAACTCCCTCCTGTCACATCCAACCTTCCTCAATATAGCAGCAAATATTCCAAATTAAGCTCGTTGACCTAGTCATCGTCCACCATGAATCTCAAATCACTCTAATTTCCCCCAAGACGTGTAGCTATCCTACCACAGAACCCGTATGCTACCTTGCCACTTTGGTCAAACCCTCTCCTTTAAGCAGCTACTCGACTTCTGTTTCTCACACTTGGCCTCCTAGGAACTTAACCACCACAAGACACCTTCCACAAGTCCTTCCTCATCTTTTGCTGCCCAGTTGTTGCCTTAACTCAAAATCCGTTTCTGTAGCACTTGAACCAATAGGTCGTTACTAACTTTAAACCTTTCTGAGGATTATCCTTCTCGATCCATCAATACTAAGAACACCGCTTAAATCCTGAACCACTGCACACCGCGATCTCTAACAACTGCTTCCCCTACACCAATTCCTAACACCCTGCCGTGAAGGCTAGTTGAATAAAACTATAACACCGACAAACCTTAACATATTTAATAAGGCAATTACACCACATCAAAATTGAGAACTCTACCACACACGAAAATATCAAGATTCGTTACTCCATCAACCCCAAACCTAAACATTCATAGTACGATTACCTTTTCCTTGATGGGAATAAAACATGGAACCTCTGAATCATGTACTGGAAAAAAACCTTCTTTCAAGTCGTTTACTACCCTGACACATAGACGGGCATTTTACCATTTCATAAACACTGTGCGATAACAACGCACGAATCGTCATAATAATCAATGTCAAATCTCAAAACCTTAGGTAGTATTGATACTTAATTTAAAATGACATAGCGGCCTTTCGCAATGCGACGACAATAGCCCAATTAATTACATAGAGAGAAGCATCTTGTACTACACCTTTAGTACCATTAAAAATTTCCTCGATCCCCAATTTATAACAAGCGCTTCACGTCGCATAAGATTAAGTAGGAAGGAAATGAAGGCATAAGCCTCAAAGAAATCAAATAGCATGATGGGGAATCAAAAAGGGAATTATTCCTAACAGCCCTGTAGCCTCTCGAAGATAAGTACAGACGTCTCTGTACCGATCCGCAAGACTTTACTAGACTTGCTCATGACTTGTGAGACCTACGTGAACCTAGTACTCTGATACCATGTTGTCACGACTCAAAATTCAAAAAGGCTGTGATGGCGCCGAAGACCACTGTCAGGCAAGCCAACCATAATCAATTAACTTAATTACCCATTTTACTATTTTTGAAATAAATATTTCTTCAATGAAATAGTCAAGATAGAACTCATAGAATAAATGATAAATATTTTTAGCAACTAAATTTCTATACAATTCACAACCATTCCCAAAACTCGGTGTCACAAGTGCATGAGCATTTACTAGGAAATTAAAATAAAAAACAACATCTGTCCAGAATACAAATCAGACAGGAAAATATAATAACTCTAAAGGAGACACTGTTAGTTGCGGATCGTAATATAGAATGCAACTCACTTATGTCCCCACAATTATTAACCACACATCTGCACCCACAAGGCCGCTATACATATATGTATCTGCACAGTAAAATGTGCAGCAAGTGCAGTATGAGTACGAAAATAACGTGTACCCAGTAAGTATCAAGCCTAATCTCAAAGTGGTAGAGACTAGATGACCGATTTTAACACTCAGTACGGGTCAATAATAATAATTGAAATAAAACTAGAATATATAATTTAGCATGATTTACAGAATATAACAATAATTTATTTAACCAGCAGAAATAATTAAATTCCTTCAAATGCAACAATTCTCAGTATATTAACTAAATTCCTTCAATTCCAATAAATTTTCAGTTTATCAATTAATCTCATTTATAGGAATAACAATAATTCCTTAGCTAACAGGGATAATAATCCTTAAAATTCCAAAGATTTCCAAATTTATCAATTAGCTTCACAAGCTACAATAATCTATCAAAGTATCGTGTAATTATTATTATTAAGCACGATTTCTGCCGAGGTCGTTCGGCCCGATCCAGAATATGTGTACACTGCCGAGGGACATTCGGCACGATCCATAGATGCATCTATCCTGCCGAGGCGTTCGGTCCGATCCACAAGAAAGGAGGACATTTTCTTATGTACCTCCGGAATAAGAGTATTTATTGTAACATTTTGTTCGAGAGGATAACAATTTATTTCAAAAATTAATTAATCTAAACAAAATAAATATAAGCATATGAAAATTTCATATTTTTCTACCTTTCAGAACAATTCACAATATATACATCAAATATTTTAATTAATAAAGAATACAATTTACACAAGTAATTCATGCTTTGAGTCCTAAACTACCCGAACTTTAGCATTAATAGTAGCTACGTACGGACTCTCGTCACCTCGTGCGTACGTATCCCCGCAATTAGCAACAATTATTTAATTTAATCACCTATGAGGTAAATTTCCCCCTCACAAGATTAGACAAGAGACTTACCTCAATTTGCTCCAATTTAATCCACTAGAAGGCCCTTTCCTCGATTATCCAACTTTGATTGGCTCGAATCTATCCATAAATAATTCGATACAATCACTAAATTTATAGGAATCAATTCTATAAGAAATACTACATTTTCAATAAAAATCCCGAAATTAATTAAAATTCGTCTGTGGAGCCCACATCTCGGAATCCGACGAAAGTTATAAAATCCGACAACCCATTCAATTACGAGTCCAACCATACCAATTTCACTCAAATCCGACTCCGAATCGATACCGAAATCTCAAAAATTCGTTTCCATAAGATTTCTAAAACTTTCCAAATTTCAATCTCAAAACACTAATTAAATGGTGAAACAATGATATATTTGTGTATATAGACCAAATCCGAGTTGGAATCACTTACCCCCAAATGTCTTTCCTTGAAAATCTGTCAAAAGTTGCCTTTGTTCAAGCTCAAGTTTGTCAAAAATGTCAAATGGGTCGAATGCCTCTGTTTTTATAACTTACAGATCTGTCCAGTCCGATCAGGGAGCTCGATCAGGGAGCTCGATCAGGGGTGCTCGATCTCAGGAGCTCAATCTCGGGAGCTCGATCTTTCGAGCTCGATCAGGGTGTTCGATCATGGGAGCCCGATTTTGGGAGCTCGATCTTGGGAGCTCGATTTTGGGCCTCGATCTTGGGCTCAATCACAGCCTAGAATTTCCAGCATAAGAGAAAAATTGCAGCAGCTGTTTAAGTCCAATATTTTAATCCGTTAACGGTCCGAAACTCACCTGAGGCCCTCGGAACCTCAACCAAATATACCAACAAGTCCTAAAACATCATACGAATTTAGTCGAACCTCTAAATCACATCAAACAACGCTAAAATCACGAATCATATCCCAATTCAAGCTTAATGAAACTAAGAATTTTCAACTTCTATATTCGATGCCAGAACCTACCAAATCAAGTCCGATTGACCTCAAATTTTGCACACAAGTCATAAATGACATAACGGAGCTGTGAAAATTTTTAGAACTGGATTCCGAACCGGTCAAACTTCCAAACTTTAAATTCCTATTTTAGCCATTTCAAGCCTAATTTCACTATGGACTTTCAAATAAAATTTCGGTCACGCTCCTAAGTCCAAAATCAATATACGGAGCTGTTGGAATCATCAAAATTCTGTTCCGGGGTCGTTTGCATATAACTCGACATCCGGTCACTATTTGAACTTAAACTTTTAATTTTTCATCAAAATTTCATATCTCGGGCTAGGGACCTCGGAATTTGATTCCGGACATACGCCCAAGTCCCAAATTATGTTACGGACTTACTGAAACTGTCAAAATACTGATCCGAGTCCGTTTGCTCAAACTATTGACCAAAGTCAAACTTGACCTTTCAAAGCCAACTTAAGGAACCAAGTGTTCCGATTTCAACCCAAATACTTCCAAATCCCGAACCAATCATCCCCTCAAGTCATAAATCATTAAAGCACATATGAAAAGTTTTATTTAGGATAACGGAGTTCTAAAAGTCAAAACGACCGGTTGAGTCGTTACAGGCACTGCATTCACGACTTTGCTTGCTGAGAGAAAAGCTTGGACACCTCTCATAGTCTTTGAGTATGATAATCTCATTCTTGTGAGTATAAATTTTAATGGTGGCTCGAATGTCAAGACTCTCTTTAGGGATTATTGGTGCTAACTTGAGCAATGAAAACTTTAGGGTCCATTTGGAAAGCCACTCTGTAATTGAAATTGGTGTAATAAGTTGGGTAATAATTATACAGCATACTAATTATGATGAATTATTTTTTTATCATAACATAATTACGGTAAAATTACAAGCGTGCTTGTAATGATCCGGTCGGTTGTTTTATGTAATTGCGCCTCGTTACGCCTTTTATTGCTTCACACTTGTGTGTTTATGACTTTATGACTTGTGAGGTTGCTTAGTTTCATTCCGAAAAACTTTCGGGTTGATTTGGACCCTTGATTCGAAACTTAGAAGTTTAAATTTGAAAGTATTGACCAAGCTTTGATTTTTGTGAAAACAAATCTGGAACTGTATTTTTATGACTCCGATAGCTTCGTATCATAATTTCGGACTTGGGAGTATGCCTGAAATTTATTTTGGAAGTTCGTAGTTTGATTTGTGTTGATTTGCCAAAATTGGACAATTTTAAGTTGAAAAGTTTCACCGTAGGTTGACTTTTAGCTATTGAACTCGGAATTTAATTTTGAGACTTGGAATAGGTTTGTTATAGAATTTAGAACTTGTCTGCAAAATTTAGCGTCGTTCGAAGTTAATTTGATAGGATTCAGACGCGTAGTTGAAATTTTAGAAGTTCTTGAAAATCTCTTTGAAAATCATGTGTTTTAGACTTCAATTCGTAGTTTTAGATATTATTTATGCATTTTGATAGCGTGAGAGAGTTGGTATGATATTTTTACACTTGGGTGGATATTTGCTCTGGAGCCCCGAGGGCTCGGGTGAGTTTCAGACGCTTAGCAGAGTGTTAGAATAAAAATTGCTAGTTATTCTGCACAGGCCTCAAATGTCGTATTTGCGAGGTTTGGATTCGCATTTGCGAAGGTAGGCCAAGTCTGCCGGGTTCACAATTGCGAATCCAGTGTTCGCATTTGTGAAGTACACCTGGGGAAAGATTCTTCACATTTGCGATCAACATGGTCGCATTTGCGCAGGGTCCATTATTCGCAATTGCGAACTTTTCTTCGCAATTACAATGACAGTAGAGATGGAAGGACTTTGCATTTGCGAGTGATTCTTCGCATTTGTGGGGTTTGCAATTGCGAATCCTAGGTCGAAAATGCGATATCTGTGACTGGACAAATAGCTGAGGGGCGGGATTTTTGAGTTCTTTCTCCCATTTTTGAAACCTAGACTCGGTAAAAGGTGATTTGGAGAAGAAATTTTCACCAACAAACCTTAGGTAAGTGATTCTAATATATTTCTAATCATATTCCACCAACATATCTTAAATTTTAACATCAAATCATGTGAATCAAAGTAGAAATTTATGAAACTTTGTCAAGTTTTTGAAAAATAAGAAATAGAGTTTTGGGAGTTGATTTGGACTCGGATTTTGAAACTAATCACATATATGAACTCTTGGGGTCATAGGTAGACGAAATCTACCATTGGACCCGAATTTTGACCGGGCGGTCCCCGGATTAACTTTTGTTGACCTTTTGAAAAATGTGTAAAATCTTAACTTTATCTATTGCAATTGAATCCCCTAGCATTGTTTGATGATATTGAATCGATTTTGGTTAGATTTGAGCTGTAAGGAGGTGAATTTTAAGGGAAAAGCTATTTTCGAGTGTTGAGTTGGCCTAGTTGAGGTAAGTGTCTTGCCTAACTTCGGGTGGAGGAACTACCCCTTAGGATTGGTATTGTTTGGTTTAATTATGCTAAGTGAAATCCGTGTATGCAAGGTAACGAGTGATTACACAAGTTGTACATAGTATTTGACCGGTTTAGGCTACTTAGATTATTTCTATATTTTAATTGAATTGCCATATTATGTTCTAAATTCTCATAGTCGAATCATCCTTAAATGTGTTAGATTATACTTAAATGCTTTAGTTGACTTGTTTAGTATTTGTTCTATATCCTACTTGCTTAATTACTTCCATGCTATTAGTTGAACTTGTTGCCAATTTATTGTTACATGTTATCTCTCCATTGTTAATTATCATTGTTAAATTAATTGTTCATGTGGCCCCTTACTTGTTGACTTCCATTATTTGAGATTTATTGTTGAAGATTATTTCCTTTATTGTGAGCTAGTCTTATCTAATATCATGTTATATATTATTTCTCATTGTTGGGTTATTTGGTGTTCGAAGTTGTGAAAGTCGTTAATACGTTGAGGCGATATTGGTTATTGTTGAAATATATATCTTATTGAGCATTTTTCATCTATTATTATTGTTGGTATTCTTATATACGTTGTGGTGGAGCCATGGGCTATTGTTGTAGAAACATTAATATTGTTGTTGTTGGTAAGTTATGAAATGAGGGCACATGTGGTGCGAGTTGTCATTGTAATATGATATTGATGCGCATGCGGCGGTATAATACGATTGGTATTATTTAAAAGAGAGAAATAAAATTAAATATTTATCATAAATATATTTTATTAAAATTAAATCACAGTTCAAACCTATATTCTAGCGTGGGATAAAACCTCACCTCAAGAATCGAGAGTTAAAATAAAGACTAAAGAGCATTACTATAACGGATTATAGTCTAGTGATATATGTGAAAATTTATTACACAATAATAAGTGTGGATTCACTCCTTTCCTCTTTCCCTTATCATTCTTTTAGGTAATAAGAATATGTTTTTTTTTAAAATAAAAATATTTCTTTGGTGAAAATGGAAATATACACTATATAAAGTTATGCTGATGCTGTTCTTTTTTTCAAATAATTATTTTCCTGAAATATTAATTCATGCTCATGCGGCGGTATAAGGTGAGTCTTATGTGCGTGATTGCTTGTAGGGGAATTACGTGAAGCTACACGGCATCATAAGGTGGGCTAAAGTGAGTGTAGCTATTTCGGAAAAACTGTTTCAGAAACCTATTTTCAAATATAAGGCTCACGCGGCGGTATAAGAAAGGATTGTGATTGGAATTGAGAAATGTGAATACGAGGTTGTACCTCGGTTGTTATTCTTGATTATACGAGGCGATACCTCAGTTTGATTTCATTATACATGAGGCGGTACCTCGTTGTGTTGCTTGCTGTTTTGTTTCATGTTACAAGGTATTGTCGAAGGAATATTTCTTGTTGCTTCATCCCTTATTATTCTAGCCGTTGTAGTCCGTATATGATCATTTAAGCACGTTATTTTCTTCTTTTATGCTGCTTCTATTCTTCACTTCCATTACTTATCCGTATTATATTTTTATACCGTCTATTTTACATCCTAGTAGGTATTTTGACCTGGCCTCATCACTACTCTACTGAGGTTAGGTTTGATATTTACTGGGTACCGTTGTAGTGTACTCATACTATGCTTTTGCACATCTTTTTGTGCCGATCTAGGTACGTCCGCTCGTGCCGGTAGATAGAGATTTCTTGCTAGCTGCTTTTATCGGAGACTTCAAGCTATGCTTGCTCGGCATCTACAGGCCTCAGAGTTATCTTCCCTTATTTTTATTACTGTTGTATTTCCTTTCGGGCAGTAATGTAGTAGTACTCTAGTTACATTCTATAGAGCATATGACTCAGATCCACCGGTGTTGGGGTGTGTACTTGTGAGATTCTATTTTCAGATAGTTTTATCTATTATTCAGTCTCTTTCAGTGACTGGTCATTTTATATTTGTTCAGTTGTTGTATTTGTTATGCTTACCTAGTCGTAGAGACTGGGTGCCATCACAACATCCTTCGAAGGGAAGTTGGGGTCCTGATAAGTTGGTATCAGAGCTCTATTCATAGGTGTTATGAGTCATAAGAAGGTTTAGTAGAGTCTTGCGGATCGGTACGGAGACGTCAGCACTTATCTTCGAGAGGCTACAAAACTATTAGGAAACATCATTTTTTTTGATTCCTTATCGTGCGAATTGGTTGATTTCAAAAAACTAAATTTTTGACTTTCTATTCTCTCACAGATGGTGAGGACATGCACCACAGGATCTGACGATCATACACCTGTGCCCACTACTAGAGCCGTGAGAGATCGGGTCGGGGCAGAGGACAAGTACGGGCACGTGGTGCAGTCAGAGCACCTGACCGAGCTGCGACAGAGGAGCCACTTGTAGAGCCAGTCGGGGGTCAGACACCTGAGGCACCTATTGCCAGCCCAGCACTTCAGGAGACCCTCGCACAGCTCCTGAGCATGTTCAGTACCTTAGCTCAGGTGGGGTTGATCCCACTTGCACCAGCCACATCTCAGGTTGGGGGAGGAGTAAAGATTCCCACGACTCGTACCCCAAAGTAGCGGGTCCAGGTTGATCATGTCCCAGAGGTTATACCAGTATAGCTTGTTGCTCCAGTTCAGCCTGTGGTTAGGGCGGCAACATCTGAGGAGGAGGAGCTCAGGCTCGAGAGGTTCAAGAAGTACCACTCTCCTACTTTTAGTGGTTTGGCTTCAGAGGACACACATAGTTTTCTTGAGGAGTGTCACCTCTGCACTATAGCCATTGTGGAGATGAGTGGGGTTGCTTTTACTATGTTCCAGCTGAAGGGGGAAGCATATCAGTGTTGGCGAGTGTACGAAGTGGGTAGCCCAGCCGAGGCAGCTTCACTTACATGGGATCGATTTTCAAAGTGTTTCTTTAGAGAGTTTTTTCCTCAGACGCTTCGGGATTCTTGGCGCGCGGAGCTTGAGCGGCTGCGCTAGGGTACTATATCAGTGCCAGATTATGCTGTCCGATTCAGTGGTTTGTCCAGGCATACACCAGCCTTGGTTGCCACAGTTAAGGAGTGATTCCGTCAATTCATTGAGGGGCTCAACCAGAGTATTAGATACAACATGGCCAGGGAGTTGGAGTCAGACACTCCGTATCAGCATGTGGTTAACATTGTACGGATATTGGAGGGTATGCGAGACCGTGATAGAGATGATATGAGGCCAAGAGGTCTCGCGGCACAGGGGGATTTAGTGGTGGTCACGTCACAGCTACATCCCGTCATGGTAGGGGTATGTGAGTCGTCCAGTTCATTCCGCACTTCCAGCTTCTAGTGGTGCTCTGATTGCATCGAGGTCCCAGGTTGCACACTTTGCTCAGCCGCTTTCTAGTGCACTTCCTTTGCAGGGTGCCTTCAGCCGTCAGACCAGCCGACTAGGACCGAGCTAGTCCCAGCCGCCACACCCACCGAGAGATTTTTTTAAGTGTGGTGATACTCACCATATGGTCAGAGTCTGCCTCAGACTCAGTAAGGGTGGACCTTCCTAGACTACACATGCTCTATGGATTCAGTCAAATCCGTAGACTTCTCAGGCCATGATTGCTTCCCCAGTTTTCGCTCCATTAGCTCAGCCAGCTAGAGGTGGGGGACGGGCGGCTAGAGGTTGATGTAGAGGGGGAGGCCAGGCCAGATTCTATGCTCTTTCTAGTAGGACAGAGTCAGTTGCTTCATACTTAGTCATTACAGGTATGGTTCCGGTTTGCCATAGAGATGCATCAGTCTTATTTGATCCGGGATCCACTTATCATATACGTCATCTTACTTTGATCTGTATTTGGATATATCGCTTGATTCCTTGAGTTCTCTTATTTATGTGTCTACACTTGTGGGAGATTCTATTGTTATGAACCGTGTGTATTTGTTGTGTCTAGTTGTTATTTGTGGTTTTGAGACCAGAGTTAATATGTTGTTACTCAGTATGGTAGACTTTGATGTTATCTTGGGCATGGACTGCTTGTCGCCCTATCATGTTATTCTTGATTGTCACGCCAAGACTGTGACACTGGCTATGCTAGGTCTACCACGGTTAGAGTGGAGGGGTGCATTAGATTATGTTCCTAGCAGGGTTATATCATTTCTAAAGGCTCAGCGGATGGTTGAGAAGGGGTGTAATGCTTATCTAGCCTTTGTGCGGGATGTCAGTGCTGATACTCCTACTGTTGAGTCAGTTCCGGTGGTGAGAGACTTTCCAGATGTATTTCCAGCAGATCTTCTGGACATGCCGCCCGACAGGGATATCGATTTTGGTATTGACTTATTGCTGGGAACTCAGCCCATTTCTATTCTTTCATATCGTATGGCCCCAGCAGAGTTGAAGGAGTTAAAAGAGCAGTTACAAGTTCTGCTTGATAAGGGATTCATTTAGCCTAGCCTGTCGCCGTAGGGTGCTCCGGTCTTGTTTGTGAAGATGAAGGATGGATCTATGCACATGAGTATTGATTATCGTCAATTGAACAAGGTCATAGTGAAGAACAGGTATCCATTGCCATACATTGATACCCTATTTTATCAGCTACAGGGTGCCAAAGTGTTCTCCAAGATTAATTTGCAATCAGGCTATCATCAGCTAAAGATTCGGGATTCATATATTCCGAAGACTGCCTTTATGACTTGGTATGGTCACTACGAGTTCCTCGTGATGTCATTTGGGCTGACCAACGCCCCGACAACATTTATGCACCTGATAAATAGTGTATTTCAGCCTTATCTTGATTCATTCGTTATTATATTTATTGACGACACCTTGGTGTACTTCTGTAGTCGGGAAGCTCATGAGCAGCATTTAAGGATTGTGCTTCAGACCTTGAGGGAAAAGAAGTTATATGCAAAGTTCTCAAAATGTGAATTCTGGCTTGATTCGATGGCGTTTTTGGGTCATGTGGTGTCGAGCGAGGGGAACAAGGTATATCCAAAGAAGATTGAGGCGGTGCAGAGTTGTCCCAGACCATCTTCAGCTACTGAGATCTAGAGTTTCCTTGATTTGGCCGGGTATTATCGTTGTTTCATAGAGGGTTTCTCATCTATTATTGCACCTATGACCAGATTGACCTAGAAGGGTGCTCCTTTCAGATGGATCGATGAGTGTGAGGCGAGATTTCAAAAGCTCAAGACGGTTTTGACTACAACCCCAATGTTGTTGTTGCCTACTAGCTCGGGGTGTTATACTGTGTATTGTGATGTGTCACGTGTTGGCCTTGGCGGGGTGTTAATGCAATATGGTAGGGTGATTGCCTACCTATCTCGACAGTAGAAGACTCATGAGAAAAATTATCCAGTCCACGATTTAGCGTTGACAGCCATTGCTCTTGCATTGAAGATCTGGCAGTATTATTTGTATGGTGTTCTTTGTGAGGTCTTTACCGACCACGAGAGTCTTTATCATATGTTCAAATAGAAGGATCTTAACTTGCGACAGTGGAGGTTGTTAGAGTTACTTAAGGACTATGATATCACCATTCTATATCACCCCGAGAAGGCCAATGTGATGGCCGATGCCTTGAGTCAAAAGGCGGAGAGCTTGGTTAGTTTAGCATATCTACCGATAGTAGAGAGGCCATTATCATTGGAAGTTCAGGCCTTAGCCAACTAGTTTGTTAGATTGGATGTTTCAGATCCTTGTCGAGTTCTTGCCTGCGTGGTTTCTTGGTCTTCTCTATATGACCGTAACATAAAGCGTCAGTATGAAGACCCTCATTTGTTTGTCGTCAAGGACACAGTTCAGCACGGCAATGCCAAGGAGGTCACTATTGGGGATGACAGTGTGTTATGGATGCAGGGCAAGCTATGTGTGCCCAATGTGGATGGTTTGCATGAGTTAATTCTCCATGAGACCTACAGTTTGTGGTACTCCATTCATCCAGGTGCCGCTAAGATGTATCAGGACTTGAGGCAACACTATAGGTAGAGAAGGATGAAGAAGGACATAGTGCAGTATGTAGCTCGGTGCCTAAATTGTCAGTAGGTGAAGTATGAGCATCAGCGGCCAGGCAGATTATTTCAGAGGCTAGAGATTCTAGAGTGGAAATGGGAGAAGGTTACTATGGATTTTGTTGTAGGGCTCCCACAAACTCAGAGGAAGCTCGATGCAGTATGGGTGATTATGGATAAGTTGACCACGTCGGCTCATTTCATTCCAGTAGTGAATACTTACTCCTCAGAGCAGTTGGCTCAGGTCTATATTCACGAGATCATCAAACTTTATGGCGTACCGGTATCCATCATTTCTGACCGGGGTACGCAGTGTATGTCACGGTTCTTGAGGTCCATACAATGTGAGTTAGGCACACGGGTGGAGTTGAGTACAACATTTCACACTCAGGCGGACGAATAGTCCGAGCGCACTATTCAGATATTGGAGGATCTCCTTCGTACATGTGTGATGGAGTTTGGGGGTTCTTGGGATCAGTTCTTGTCGTTTGCGGTGTTTGCCTACAACAACAGCTAGCAGTCAAACATTCACATGGCTCCGTATGAGGCCTTGTATGGGAGGCGGTGTCGGTCTCTGGTGGGTTGTTTTGAGCCGGGCGAGGCTAAGCTAGGCTATTGGGTATAGACTTGGTTTAGGATGCTTTGGAAAAGGTTAAATTAATTCAAGATCGGCTTCGCACGTCCCAATCTAGACAGAAGAATTATGCTGATCGGAGGGTTCGCGACGTTGCGTTCATGGTTGGGGAAGAAGGAAAAGTTGAGATCCAGGTATATCAGACCTTTTGAGATTCTTGAGAGAATTGGAGAGGTGGCCTACAAGCTTGCGTTGCCACCTAGTCTATCTGCAGTTCATCCAGTATTCCATGTTTTTATGCTCTGGCAGTATCACGGTGATCCGTCTCATGTGTTAGACTTCAGCTCAGTCTAGTCGGACAAGGATTTGTCTTATGTGGCCATATTGGACCGGCAGGTCCGGAAGTTGAGGTCAAAGGATATTGCTTCAGTTAAGGTTCAATGGAGGGGTCATAAGTCGAGGAGGTGACCTGGGAGACTATGCACGACATGCGGAGTCGTTATCCTCATCTATTCTTTACTTCAGATATGTACTTATGCACGCTCGAGGACAAACATTTGTTTTAAGAGAGGGAGAATGTAACGACCCGGTCGGTTATTTTGTGTAACTGTACCTCGTTACCCCTTTTATTGGTTCACACTTTTATGTTTATGACTTTATGACTTGCGGAGTTGATTATTTTTGTTCCGGGAAGCTTTCGGGTTGATTTGGACCTTTGATTCTAAACTTAAAAGTTTAAATTTAAAAATATTGACCAAACTTTGATTTTAGTGAAAATGACCTCGAAATTGTATCAGTATGACTCCGATAGCTTCGTATCATGATTTCGGACTTCGGTGTATGCCCGAAATTAATTTTGGAAGTCTGTAGGTTGATTTGTGTTGATTTGCCAAAAGTGGATAATTTTAAGTTGAAAAGTCATAAGTTGACTTTTAGCTATTGTGCTCAGAATTTAATTTTGGGACTTAGAATAGCCCCGTTATGGAATTTAGAACTTGTCTGCAAAATTTGGCATCGTTCGGAGTTGATTTGATAGGATTCGGACACTTAGTTGAAATTTTAGAAGTTCTTGAAAATCTCTTTGACAATCATGCGTTTTAGAGTTCAATTTGTAGTTTTAGATGCTATTTATGTGTTTTGATCGCCCGAGCGAGTTCGTATGATATTTTTAGACTTGGATGGATGTTTGGTTTGGATCCCCGAGGGCTCGGGTGAGTTTCGTACACTTAGCGGAGTGTTGTTAGAATTGAAATTGCTGGTTTTTCTGCACAAACCTCAGATCTCACATTTGCGAGGTCTGAGTTCTCATTTTCAAAGGTAGGCGAAGTTTACTGGGTTCGCATTTGCGAAGAGCACCTGGGGAGAGCTTCTTCGCATTTGCGATTAACATGATTGCATTTATGGAGGGTGCATTGTTCGCAGTTGCAATGACAACAGAGATGGAAGGAATTTGCATTTGCGAGTGATTCTTCGCACCTACGGGTTTGAAATTGCGAACCCCAGGTCTCAAATGCGACATCTGCGACTGGACAAATAGCTGAAGGACGGGATTTTTAAGTTCATTCTCCCATTTTTGAACCCTAGACTCGGTATGAGGCGATTTGGAGAGAGGATTTTCACTAACAAACCTTAGGTACGTAATTCTAATTTATTTCTATTCATATTCCACCAACATATCTTTGATTTTAACATCAAATCGTGTGAATCAGAGTTGAAATTTATGAAACTTTATCAAATTTTTGAAAAATAAGAAATTGAGTTTTGAGAGTCGATTTGGACTCGGATTTTGAAACTAATCACGTATATAAACTTGTGGGGTCATGGGTAGACGAAATCTGCTATTGGACCGGAGTTTTGACCGGACGAGCCCCGGGTTGACTTTTGTTGACTTTTTGGGAAAAGTATAAAAATCTTACCTTTATCTATTGCAATTGAATCCTCTAGCCTTTTTTGATGATATTGAATCGATTTTGGTTGGATTTGAGCCGTGTGGGGCGTATTTTAAGGAAAAAGCTATTTCCGAGTGTTGAATTGGCCTAGTTGAAGTAAGCGTCTTGCCTAACTTCGAGTGAGGAAACTATCCCTTAGGATTGGTATTGTTTGGTTTAATCGTGCTAAGTGAATTCCGTGTACGTAAGTTGACGAGTGGGTACACGGGTTGTACGTAGTATTTGACCGATTTAGGCTACTTGGTTTATTTCCATGCTTTGATTAAAATGCCATATTATGTTCTAAATTCTCATAGTCGAATCATCCTTAATTGTATTAAATTATCCTTAAATGCCTTAGTTGACTTGTTTAGTATTTGTTCTACATCCTATTTGCTAAATTGTTTCCATGTTATTAATTGAACTTGTTGCTCCTTTATTGTTACATGTTACCTCTCCATTCTTAATTACTCCATCTTTTTCAGTTTATGTGAATCTATTTCCTTCTTGGTTCGTTCCAAAAAGAATGGCCTCTTTCTAAATTTGAAAATAATTTATCTTAAACTTCCAGTTCTACCCTTAATGAGAAGCTTTTATAACCACACAAATACTCTGGACCTCTTTTTGACTTATTTAGGGCCATAAATTCCAAAAGTCTTCATTTTTTCTTAAACTCTGCGCCCAGTCAAACAAGTTCACATAAATTGGAGCACCGGGAGTATCATTGTTAAATTAATTGTTCATGTGGCCCCTTACTTGTTGACTTCCATTATTTGAGATTCATTGTTGAATATTATTTTCTTTATTGTGAGCTAGTCTTATCTAATATCGTGTTATACTTTATTTTCTCATTGTTGGGTTATTTGGTATTTGAAGTTGTGAAAGTCGTTAATACGTTGAGGCGATGTTGGTTATTGCTGAAATATCTATCTTATTGAGCAAAATGTGGGCATTTGTGGTGCGAGTTTTTATTGTAATATGCTATTGATGCGCATGCGGCGGCATAAGGTTTGGGTTGATGTGTATGCGGAGGTATAAGGTGGGACTTATGTGCGTGATTGCTTGTAGGGAAACTACGTGAAGCCACGCAGTATCATATGGTGGGCTAAAGTGCGTGTAGCTATTTCGAAAAAATTATTTTCAAAATCTATTTTCAAATGTAAGGCTCACGCGGCGGTATAAAAAAGAATTGTGATTGGAATTGAGAAATGTGAATACGAGGCGGTACCTCAGTTGTTATTTTTAATTATACGAGGTGGTACCTCGATTTGATTGCATTATACACGAGGCGGTACCTCGTTGTGTTTCTTGCTGTTTGTTTCATGCTGCAAGATGTTGTTGAAGGAATATTTCTTGTTGATTCATCCCTTATTATTCTAGCCGTTGTAGTCCGTATATGATCATTGTAGCACGTTATTTGCTTCTTTTATGCTGTTTCTATTCTTCACTTATGTTACTTATCTGTATTACATTTTTATACTGTCTATTTTACATCCTAGTAGGTGTCTTGACCTGGACTCGTCACTACTCTACTGAGGTTAGGCTTGATACTTACTGGGTACCGTTGTGGTGTATTCATATTATACTTCTGTAAAAAAATTTGTGCAGATCCAGGTATGTCCGCTTGTGCCGGTAGATAGAGATTTTCTGCTAGTTGCTTTTACCAGAGATTTCAAGGTATGCCTGCTCGGCGTCCACAGGCCTCAGAGTCACTTTCCCTTATGTTCATTACTGTTGTATTTCTTTTTGAACAGTGATGTAGTAGTACTCTAGTTACATTCTATAGAGCTTATGACTTAGTTCCACCGATTTTGGGGTGTGTACTTGTGAGATTCCATTTTCAGATGGTTTTATCTATTATTCAATCACTTTCAATAACTGGTCATTTTGTATTTGTTCACTTGTTGTTATTTTTTAGGCTTACCTAGTCATAGAGATTAGGTTCCATCACGACATCCTTCGGAGGGAATTTGGGGTCATAACAGTATTGTTTGGTTGCACATAGTGTAATTACATAGTGAGATTAAATTCTAATGAAGTAATTATCAAAACATAAAAATTAATATGATAAATATATGCCTATAAATAATTTTTTATAAGTATAAATGATATTAGGTTTGGTATTTAAGATGCATATTTTTTCTTGAATATACACTAATTAGAAATTATATATTTATAACTAATATTGTAAAAATAATTGATATATTTTTTAAAATTAATATTTAGTTTGATACTAAAAACATATGTTTTGTAAGAACATCATGGAATGCATTTTTGATAAAATAAATTAATATTTATAAATATAATGGCATAACATTATACAAATATTTGACAAAACTAATCTATCAATTCTAATTAAAAAATGAACAACATGCGATGTGAAATAACAAGCCAATACTACTAAAACAAGTAAATTAGATCCGTAAATATAACACAATTTCAAAATTCCAATAAAAAAGAAGAAGAAATATTTTAACATATGTCAAGTTCCAACATAATAAAAATAAGTTCCAATACAATTAAGATTAGGAAACATAATAAGTTTATAACCTCATTCAACAACGAAATTCTACTTTAATAACATCACTCATTATATGCCAAGTTTGTTAATGACCCATTATTTCTAATATTAGTAGGTGTAGTTTAAAAGGCTAGAATAATAACACAGTTACTCTAAATGAAGAAAATAAAATAAATATGAAAGAAAATATACGAACAATTACATGGAATCACAAGAAGTAAATGTAGAGAAATAAAAAATAAATAATGTACAAAGAAAATATATTTTAAAAATAAAAAAGTAAAGATAAAATAATTTTAAAATAAAAGAAATTAAATAATGAAAATAAAAAGTTATAAAGAACATAAATTAAAATAAAAAAGGAAAAAAATTAAAAAGTAATCTTGTAATTACACAGTGTGAGTATCACCAATTCTCACCTCCTCCTTGAAAATAGGAGAGTGTAATTATGTCTCTCCAATTACATCCAATTCCATGTTGACCAAGTAATTACTTGGCCGACAAACATACCTAACTATGTAATCACACCCTTCCCCCAAATCCAATTCCTAAGTGGCTTTCCAAACATGCTATTGAGGAAGGCTTGTGAAGGCAGCAAAGGAGGTGTAGTGATTGATGATTATATTTTCGTATGACCATGATGTTGACTCTTAACACAATTGAAAGTTGGATAATATGCTATTTCTTGATTTTAAAAAACAACAGTGAAGAATCCAAGAAAAAAAAAGTTTATAAAAAAAAAATTGAATGAGAAAAGAATACTATCCTTGGGATGTTATATAAAAATATTTTCCTACTTGTAACGTACACTTTATGTTGGTATATTTAACATATTGCCTGAAAAACTAGTAGTATTATAATAAATTCTTTTTGTATCCCCTTGATTTAATTCTGAAGTAAATATGATAAATTCCTTCCTCATCTCCCTGCTTTAATTCTGGAGTTCATTGTCAGTTGCGCTGAAATGATTTTGGACTTTGGGGACATTTTACGTAATTAACTTCAATCTCTTATTTTGATTGGTCGCTTTTAAAGCTACTATTGTCGCTTTGTTTTTCATTGAGCTGACTTTTCCAATTTTCAAATGTAAATATTTACTATTACCTATCAATAGTTAGATTCTGACATGTGAACTTCCTAATTTTCCATTATTTCATTAATGTTTTTAGAGTTTTTGTTAAACAATAATTTATTTTATAGATATAACTGGTTCTATTACTTACTTTCTCCATTTTCGACTAAATCAGATTAATTTTCTTCCTTTTAGCATGGAACAAAAAAAGCTCAAAGCAAAATTGTATGTTTTGTGGAAACTTCATGTTTCGAAGGAACTGGTACCTTACGACTTGTTTGGCTGGTACCTTACGACTGGTTGTTACATCCGTGACCGGTACCTTACGACTGGTTGTTACATCTGTGACTCGTACCTTACGACTGATTGTTACATGTTGTTTCATAATGTATTGTATTGTATTGTATTGTATCATATTGTACCGTATCGTTTGATGAATACAATATTTGGATATATTGTATTGTTTGCCGTCGTTTCATGATATCACGCGCCAACAATATGAAGCATAAACTTACAATATTATAAAGAAAAATTATGATACGGGATCGAAGTATTATATGAAAAGGTAGAGTAGATGATAAAATAAAATTATGTAATAATAATAAAGGACGAGATGAGAGAAAAAGATAAGGTAACGATGCGACCACACCAAATCGATCGTTACATAAAGTGGCACATTTCATCATTACGTAACGATAATTTAACGATACGATACAATAAAATTTAAGTAACAATCAAAACAAACATCGTATTTAAAGTAACAATACGGTACAATACAATAGGTAAATATTATTATTTAAGTTAAATTTTGAAGGAGAATCTTAAAACAACTATAAAATTGTCTTTGTGTGACCTATATGACCTTTTTACGTGTGCTCCTTGTACTCTGTTGCCCAAGGGGTCGGTTTGGCCTTATTGGTTGGGCCTCAAGCGTAGTGCTAAGCCATGGCACCCCATCACTCCCTAGAGCCTTTATGTCTCTATCTAAAACCTTCCATGACACACCCTAATGTGCTAGCTCCCTCATACTTCCTTGGTACATTCTTGACCATTCCCCCAAAAGCATTCTCTCATTCCGCACAATGCTCCTATGTCGCTTCTCTGCTAAGATTCTAAGAGCCTCATGCTCTTGTGCTACACCATCAGTGCATGGCTCGCCATTTCTAGACACTCGACCTTGCCAAGCGCAATGTCATCCTTGCGCGTCATGTCCCGTGCATGCTTGGTGCCATCCCTGGCTGTTTTTCCTTGTGCATATGCCTTACTCGTTGGCGCTTATGCCATCCTAATGCCCCGAGCCTTGCTTGTGCACCATGCCTTCCACATTTACTTCACCATGCTCGCCCTGTGAATGCTCTATGCCTCCTGCGTTTTCCTTACCAAGTGCGTGCCCCACCATTGCACCATCTTCTTGTGCTAATACCACACGTGCTGACCATGTCTCTACGCCAACACTTCCTTTGGTCGCCTCTTTTCACTAGGCCCCGTCCTTGGCTTTCATGGCTCTTGTGGCATGCACAAGATTCCAATGTTTTCTGGTGAGGTGTGACAATAATCACTAATGAATTTCCAACTTCTCGTCTCCAAAACGCTCATTTAAGGCCAAACTCAACTAACCGCTTCCAACAGGTGAAATACATTCCACATTTGCACCCTACTATCACCTATTTTGTCACATATGCAAGCACATAAGACTCAAAGTTAAACACGTACTCATGCACCCAGGGTCGGGGAATTACACCCATCCCTTCAAGGGATAAACAATGGTTACTTACTTATCCCTAGCTAGTGTGAGGTAAACTCCTACTTTCTCTGAAGCCCATTTTCTGAAATCTCATGTGTTGCTCACGTCATCATTGATGTTGTGCTTTGTTTATACAATTTTGTCCTGAAACTCCTTGCTTATTTCTGGTTTCGATGGTAGGAGAGTCCATAGCTGGAAAGTCATTCCATGTGTCTTAAGTAACTCAATTAGATGCAATAACAAGAAGTACTAATGGAGTCAATTCGAAGTTCTACTCTAGAATTTGAATTTGATGGGTAAAACTTGATTAGGAACAACATTGATACCAATACATCCTCCTAAATGCGTTAAGCAAGAAATTAATATGCAAATTAAGATCACAGCAATCGGCACATCTACTCTCCTAATGCTCTGTAAGTAAGGAGAGCAGTGCGAGATCCAACTCTTCAAATATGAGACGTACAGAGTGTTCACTAATTGAAGCTTTTGGCTAAAATGCATGTGGACAGCTGAGCAGACATGCTTATTTCTTCTACAGTTTGTTTGCAGTATAAAAGGGGACAGTTGCCAAATCATTTCTTCTTGAAGAGGAAATGTGCAACCATCCATTCTTCTCCATAGTTGTAGCCAAACAGTTCAGCAACTGAAATGAAAAATGTTCTCCAATAGACAGTCCACTTAACAGCTGAATCCTTCCCATAAGTTGATTCCATTATCGGCTTAATGGAAGTTTTGTTCTGGTCCATTCTCTTAAGCCATTCTTCACTGAAAAGGGGTATACTAATTTAGTTGTTTGATCAAATGGGAGCCTAAGGAGCAAGGATATTATTGTAAGCTAAAACCCATTAAACAGCATCACAGATGTTGTTTTCCTTCTTTTTTATCTGAAAATATTCAAATTGGAAAACCATATCATTTTATCGCTAATATATCAATCACGCTCTATATAAGCTCACCTTGTCTGTGCATAATGCTTTCCGTTAACGAGCCAGTGATTAACCACAGAAACATCATCCTGCATGCAAAATCACCTTAAAAACTAAGCAATCACAAAATGGTTTAAGGCCACAATTCCACAAAAGGCATGTTCTTTCAACAGCAAAACGCTTGTTTCTTGCATTTTCTGGTAGTTGTTAGTCATTTATGCAGCTTTCAATGGGTTATGTGATTGAATGTACTAGATGTAAGCAACAAGCAGCATGTTGGATAATTTTACAAGCTCACCTGAAAATAAAGGAGGAGATTTGCCGAAGGCATTGTACCTCCACTGAAGAAGTAGCGAGTGATCCAATCATCATCATTGACTTCCTGCAGAAAATTATATACTATATCTGTAATTGAAGTAGGGAATGATTAATTGCTATTTGAATTTATTCTAGTGAAGAGATTCGTCATTATCTAAAAGCCAATGCATCAACAGATCAACGTATGTACCTCGAAGTGATAAGCGAATGCCTTGTGGCAAAAATGATGAACAAAAAGAAGACCATCTGGCTTCATCCATCTGGAGATCTTCTTGAGGAGATCTCCGTAGTTCTTCATATGCTACGAAGTGAAAACGTTTCTTAGTTATATACCATAACTGTAAATTGTAACCTGAGAACAAATACTCTGTTTATAGTCAATACCTCAAACATTTCAATAGACAATATTCGATCATAGGAACCTTCCATCTCAAATGTGCTAATATCTGCAACTATGATCTCCACATTCTGCAGCTGAAGTTCCCTAAACACATAAGATAGTTTTCAATATAGAACTTGATCTTTCCATCATTTTACAAGAGAAACTATACAAACCCATATCACTAAATCAACATTTAGAAAATTTTGTCCAACTATAGGAACCACAATGTGTACACAATCCACATAGTGGTGAACGTTTTGAGGGAAGACTCTGGTTAAATTAACATAATAAAGATTCTCAGATGAGGTTATTTAAATGATAACTAGAGCCAACACCAAATGGATTTCGTAACAGCAAATTTGAAAGACTAATGAAGCAGGATATTTTTTCTTTTGATAAGTACATGAAGCAGGACTTAGAAGCGCTTATATGTTTCCTGAGTCAACATAAAACATAACGACAGTATGCTTTAGCTCATCAAAGCAAATCAAAAAGAGTACCGGCATTGCTCTTCGATATGTGCTTTTTGAGTCACTGAATTGCAAATTCCAGTAATTTTGCAGCTACTGTATTTTTGTGCTATGTATAGAGAAAGAGATCCCCAGCCACATCCAACATCTAGTACAGTGTGTCCGTCTTTCAACTGTGACCTTTCACAGTATAATTCCATCATTGCTTTTTCAGCATCCTCTAAAGTGCTTGACTTGTCGCGGAAATAACAGCAGCTGCATTGTATTAAAAAAATCCAGTAAGACCATCACACTATATTCAGCAGATGTTGTGACAAAATAGAATATTGCTATTCTATGCATAAGTATGAATACAAAAGTAGATTGGTAATGCAGAAGGAGGGTAAAAGTTTAGAGTTATGGAGATACAGATACTTGCCTATATTTGAAGTGCTTTCCAAGAACAATCTTGAAGAAAGATGTAGGAAGCTCATAATGTTGGGACTTTGCCTTCTCAGTCATCACGGCTATAGGCATCTCTCCTAAAGCTGTAAAAGAAGCAGTCAGTCAAAATTATATGAAGGATTAAGCATGAAAGTCCAGGCAAGCAATCGAAGCGCATCCTTATTAGTATAAAGCATATACTGGACTTAGCACTTTAGTCTTGTTCTCTCCGGTCTACCAGCATAATGTACTTAATGCAACTGGTTGGGCATTCTAAGGTGCCATTGTTCCAAATTTTAGTGTCTCAAGACCCAAATTCCACATTATTTTGACACTTAAGCCTACATAATAACAGATAAAACTATGAACATAACAGTATTTCATCATCTTCTGGGTCACACAGCCCTTTGCTGCCATCAGATTACTACTAAGAGACAAGTTATAAAAGTTGAGCTAAAAACTGAAAGTGTATAATATATTAACAGAATCAAACACTTTATTATCGTGCGTCATATGAAACCCACCTTGGTTAAAAATTAGCAGAAAGCATTGCTTTTTTCTAGGAAACTGTCCCTATAGATCTTCTTGTGTACTCAAATACAAAAGAAGGTTGTACAAAATAGAGCATTGTGTTCCCAAATGTATAATCCCTGCATTAGTTATGCTAATTGACGGATTATTTTATACCGAGTTCAACCTGAAATACACATATAATTAGTAATACCTACACATATAAATGACAGAAATGTACCTTAAATTATTAAGTACGACTTAGTTAAATGACAATAAATATATATTATAGTCCTGTATAACTTGTCTTTTAGCCAGACAACCCTTAATCATAGGCGGATGGAGTATGCTAGTTATGGGTTCAATGGAACTCGTAACATTCGATACTGAGTAGAAATTTATATATATAAATTCATTAAAATTGCAAAAATAATAGATATGAACACATAACTTTAAAAATATAATGTGTTCAATGTTTAAAATCTTAAAAGTAGAACTCACAGAGTTTAAATACTACTTTCTAAAAGTAATCTGTTATCCTTACTTAAGTTTCATTGGGGCAGTAAATCAAGATATCTCGTTCAACTAAAGTTGGAATGAAGGCAAAAGAAGAGTAAGTAATTACTCCACTATTTAACTTGCTTACATTCCTTCCTTTGCTAAATCTAAACCTGTAAAATAGATTATCTACTGTTTTTCGTTCACGTGCATAATCCGCCTAGAATTTTCCTAAAAATTGAGAAGTTACACTAAATTCTTCAAATTACAAGCTCCAGCAAAAAAGTGAAACCTGGCCATATATAGAACTAAGAAACAAAGTTTAACACACAATATATACACCTTGCTTCGGTAGTAGTGGAAAAACAATGATTTTCTGAAATTAAAACTGAACTTGAACTTTATAAAAAAAAAGGTTAGAGAAAAGTGCGTACAGTGCACAAACTGGAGAAGGTCAGAGAGCTGAAGCTCAGCGGAAGGCTTGTAACTGGAACGAAGTCGGGCAGCTAAGAGCAGTCGTGTGAGCCGCCGTATAACGGCGTCAGGCAAGAGGTTGCGCTCAAGAGAAGACAGCATTAAACGCACCGTAGAATTGTAAGGCATCTGTACTATCACATCCATCTTTCTGATCTGCTTAAGGACAAAGGAGAAGCAAAAATGGCCGATGTGCACTTAAATTTCTCTTTTATGTTCACGTTTACAGTACAGGGGCTTATCTACAAGTTATGGGCACTGCCTCACCTTTGCAATGATGAAGTGGAAATTTTTTATTTAATAATTGAGTTTAAGTTACAATAAAGAAATTTTATATTACCAGTCTGATAATATATAAAAAATTATATATAACTTAAAAATCATTGTTTGACCCAAAATTTTATTACGTTCAAACCCAACTTTAATTTTTAAATATCATTTTCTATTAGAATATTTTTTTACTTTTTTTTCAAAATTTTACAATTCTATATCGAGTTCAATCAAATATTACTATTCATTCCATATGACATATCACATATCTTGATATGACGTGAAATATAAGAAAAACTGAAGAATTTTAAAATTTATAAAAACTTTAATGATAAAAGATTTGATGGAATCTCTCGTTAAAAGTAAAATACATAAAATAATAATTTTACTTTTAAATATAAGTTATAATTTCGTTTCAATTTATGTGAATTTATTTTATTTTTAGTTAGTACCAAAAAAAATAATCTCTTTCCTTATTTGAAAATAATTTAACTTTGTAGAATAATTTATAATCACACAAAATACATATGTGTTATTTTACACCATAAATTTAATTCTTTCTTAAACTAGGTTACGGGTCACACATTACTTTAGAACGAACAAATAGAGAAAGTGGGTCCTATAAACAACAGAGACTACTGTACCTTCTGTTGGCAACTGTCCGTATTAGATCTTCTCGTGATACATAAAGTACAAAAGGAGTGTGGTCCAAAAGCAAAAACGTTTCACTTGCATCTACCAATTGATTACGAGCACAAGAGAACACATGACAATTCTCTAAAAATTTCTAGTTCTTTCCATATATTTATTTGAATTCTCAAATAGCTTATTTAAAAATGACAAATAAAAATTTAAAGTTTATTATATCATATGATATCTCTTAGTAAGCTTCTGGTTTACTATGGTATAGACTTTTGTATTAATAAACTTCTAATTTACTGTGGCTACTTTTGTATCAGCAAATTTCTGATTTACTGTAACTATTTTTGCCACAATAAAACTTTTGGTTTACTGTGATACATGATATAGTACAAATTGAAGAATAAGACGAATCACTTCTCACATTCACATTAATTTACCCCCTATGATTGTGAAAACATGGAGATTTTCAATCTTCCATCCATTTGTAGTCTCAATATAATAGTCATTTGTATTAGTAAACTTCAGGTTTACTACAACATATGTTTTGACCATAATCATATAATATGAATGACATATTTGTATATAAGCTCTTCGAGAGCCTTCATTTATTTTCCACAATTTAATATTTATTAGACACTACTGGTGTCATGTGTCTTCTGGACAAACAATTAGCTTTTCAAGAGTTGTTGATACATTTTGTACTATCAAATATTGTTCAGACACTTCTGGTATTATGAGAAAAAAATATAATCAAATAAATAATATAAAATAATTATTTAAGCAGAAGAAACCACCTCTTCATAATATTTTTCTACTTCAGGAGGAAATTGTAATTGTGTTACTTCTTCAAGAGCAAATTTAAAATATGAAATATTGAGTATATATTCTCTCAATCATATTACCTCTTCTGGAGGTGAATTATAATATATTTACATCAAGAGCGCGTTCATATTTACGAGCTTTATTAATATTGTCACATTCACTTCGGGGAATAAAATAATATTTATCAAAAATTCTTATCCTTCAGGAAATCGAATATAATTATCTGAACACGCATTAATCACATCAAATTGTGATGCTTCAACCTCTTTTAAAATATTTACTACTTTAGGAGCAAATTGAGGCGTGCATGTAATATAGAGAATATTTCTCTAGCTTATCTTCAATTGTAACCATAGCAAGCCTAAATTATCACTTATGATGGTCATAGGCATATATCACTTCTAGTGGTTAACAAAATATAGTTACAATGAGATATACGAAACATAACCACTTCTGGTGGTTGTATATTTCTTGCAAACTCTGCTGGAGTTTAAGTGGATCTAACAATATTATCCACTTTGTAATCCTTTATTAAGATAATTAGGATGAAAACAAATACCAGAATAGGTACTGTATGCGTAACATATAACCAAGAAAGCGATGATAAAGATATTAAAATATAAGCAAAAGGCTCAAATTAATTTATGCAAATTTGGCCACTCCAGATGTAAGTGATATCTACATCACTATTGCCAAGAAGAAAAACTTACCACCTCAAAGATATAATCTACCTTATGATACTCGGAATGAACAAGATCTAACCACGAACATAAGAGCGTCGCCTTACATCGGAGATGAACACTAAAATAGAAATTAAATTTGAAGTAAGTGCTCAAAATGGCAGAGTCTCGTGTTGATAACATGTTGTAAAATAAAGACTGTAAAGTAAATAAATCGAAGACAAGTATATAGGGAGAATGATATTTTTATTCAACTTCAAACTGATATACATAATGAACTCAATTCTCCTCTATTTATAGAAGAAAGGAAACTGTTGTGTAAGCTGCTACTGCAAGCTGCTGTGTGAGTTGCTATTGTACCAGATATAGATAATATTCTATCGGGGGTAATATTTATCTATAACGGAGTACCGAAAGGATAAATTTCTTCAGGAGACTTATTCCCAATAGAGTACTAAATAGATAAACATATTTACGACGGAGTCACATATGGATAAGCTTCTTCAGAAAGCTTATTTACAACGGAGTACTAAATGAACATCTATAATATAATATATTTATAACATATATAACTTAAACTGATTTTTAATATACATCAATGAAGCAGTGCAAAGAGTTTCTCCGTTTTTTGTAAATGGAGCTATTAAGGGGTTGTTTGATATCAGAGATAAGAATAATAATTCATTAATAAAGTTTGAAATTAACTTTATTTATTTGGGGTATTAGTTAATTTTGGAATATCTTTTACACTAAGGGATCATTTGGTTGAGAAATAAGTTATTCAGAGATTTAGTTATCCCGAGATTGTTATCCCACTCTACGATATGAATAAAAATAACGCTACAATTCCAGGATAACTAATCCCGGGATTATACCACAATGTTTTTTATCCCAATCAAACGTGGGATAAACGCATCTCAAATTTAATTCCGGGATTAGTTATCCCATAT
The DNA here is from genome assembly GCA_000715115.1 of Nicotiana otophora. Taxonomy (NCBI): domain Eukaryota; kingdom Viridiplantae; phylum Streptophyta; class Magnoliopsida; order Solanales; family Solanaceae; genus Nicotiana; species Nicotiana otophora. The sequence continues at coordinate 17,435 of AWOL01S0037602.1, read as the reverse complement.
CCCTTGTACCAAACGAGCCCTAAAATTGTGATATTAACTATCTCTTGTAGAAGGTGGGATAACTAATCCCATGAGATATCTCACCATTGTATCAAATGACCACTTAAGAGTTCAATAAAACTTGCTGTGTTTTGATTTATATGACATAACTTGATATGACACCAAATTTAAAAAATATTGAAGATTTTTGAAATTTATAATTTTAAAAACTTTAGTGGTAAAAGATTTTATGGAATCTTCAGTTTGTGTGGCAAAAAGTATTTCTCACTAAAGATAAAATAAGAAAAATAAAATTTTAATTTTTAAATATAAAATATATTATTCTTTTTAAAACGATAAAATAAAAAAAGTGAGTCATATAAACTAATTGAGGCTAATGTACCTTCTTTTGGCAGCTGTCCCTGTTAGATCTTCTAGTGATACGTAAAGTACAAAAGGAGGTGTGGTCCAAAAGCAAAAACGTTTCACTTGCATCTACCAATTAATGATTTTTAAGAGCACTCTATTCCTAGAAACATTTAGCTTGATAAAATTATTCTCACTGCCACTATGTAAAATTAAACTCAAGTTTAAATAAAATTTGATATAAATTTTCCTAAATATTCTACGTAATTACACAATTGAGCAATTATCTCATTTATAATCTTTTTTTTTTAAAATCTCGACACGCATTTTTTGTGAAAAAATTTATATGAGCAATAAGACATAGGAGTGATATTTATTAAATGTTTAATTATAATACTTATATTGCGACATACAAGTAAATAGTTATAACAAACAAAATGATATTGATAATGTATATTTTTTCAGACTGGAACCCAAAATCCTTCGAGATAATGAATATCAAGTGAAATATTTTTTAATAGTTAATAGCCACATAGTCATATATTATAATCTATTTGTTCTGTTGTGTGTTTCTTCTTGCTTTTTCTTAATATATAAAATACATATTTAGCCTAGTTATGTATTTATTTTAAATTATTCTTAAAATAATTTAAACTATGTATTTATTCTTTTTCGCACAATATGTAGAAATATTGACCGGAGCTCTATTATTTTCAGCCAAATAAGTTTTTTAATCAAAATAATGGAGTTTCAATTGTGTATATTTTAATTTGTTCTTTAAATGCAATAAATTTTTATTTTGCCAAATGTATAAAGAAAAACTTGTCTAAAACTTTATTATTTTTAGCCAAATTTAAAATATTTACTCAAAATAATGTAGTTCCAATTATAAGGGTGTCTAAGGGACCAAATCAGCCCAATTTCCGGCCGACTGTCCAGTTAAGAGATTGACTCGAGCCGTCCCGATTTAAATATAAGAAGGCATGCAAAAATTTGCACGGCGAGTCCCTCAAAGGGACTGATTTTGGCCGACTGACCAGTTAAGAGATTGACTCGGGCTGTCCCGATTTAAATATAAGAAGGCATGCAAAAATTTGCACGGCGTGTCCCTCAAAAGGACTGATTTTGGCGAATGTTTCCTTTTTAACTGGTCTTAACAAAATATCTCCGCTTTTGACTTGAACATCACAGTTCTTTAATTTTTAAAACTTAAAATTCTTATTTGGCGGTAAAAATAGAAGTTTATGATCGATTATTATTTTTGAATGTTAATAATTTATGCTAAAATTTTTAGTTCAAATACTAATTTTAGTGATTTACTATAAAAATCTCAAAACTTCATTCTTGGACCTTAGAAAGTATTGAAGAAGATAAAGTGAGTCTTTTTGATTTGATATTATTTGACTAAATTAGTGACCGAGGGTTATTTGTGTTGGTATTTGAAAGTGTTGTTTTAAATTTGAGATCATTTGGAACATATTTGGAGTAGTTTGTTCGAAATTGAAGTTGCAAATTCAATAAAATCCTTATTAAAACAAATCAAAAAAAGTATGCCAGTTGTGTAGATTTCGATGAATAACTTAATAGATAAGCAAAGTAAATATATCATCAACTCTATCAACTCGGTAGAGAAATCCCTAAAGAGAAAAAGTATAACAATCGGGTAGACTTCGATGAACAACTTAACAGATGGGTAAAGTAATAACAGCATCGACTCTACCAATCCATTAAAGAAACGTATGACAATCATGTAGACTTCGATGAATAGTTTGATACGATAGAGAGTTGTGTGCGGGTTCGGAGGCCGTCTCTTAAATACCATAAAATTTTTGGTACATACGGCTAAGACGTAAAAATTGCATTTTTTAACTTGTACCTATTTTATTTTTCCGTTTGCATCCGTGCCCGTTTTTTTTTGTCAAAAGCATTTTAAAAAGACGATTTTGTTCTTCTTTAATAAAAGACTATTGACAAAATTTCAGCATGTTTTGGTATAAAGTTTTAGCAAATAAACTAAATAACTTCAGCATGCATTAGCAAAAACTCATTAAAAAATTACATACTGCAGGACAAAAACTTAAGCATGTTTAGTCTGAAATTTTAGCAAATGAACTAAAAAACTTCAGCTTGTTTAGCCTGAAGTTTCGGATAAAACTCATGACAAAACTGTAGACTGCAGGACAAAACTTCAGCATGTTTTGATATGAAGTTTTAGCCAATGAACTAAATAAATTCAGTGTGCATTAGCAAAAACTCATTAGAAAATAACATACTGCAGGACAAAAGCTTAAGCATATTTAGTCTGAAGTTTTAGCAAATAAACCAAAAAATTTCAGCTTGTTTAGACTGAAGTTTCGGATAAAACTCATGACAAAACTGTAGACTGTAGGACAAAACTTCAGCGTGTTTTGGTATGAAGTTTTAGCAAATGAACTAAAACATTTCAGCATGCATTAACAATGAGTTTTTGCTAATGAGTTATTAATTTGATAGCCAACTGACAAAAAATATGCTGAAGTTATTGTAATGAACCGACCGGTCATTTTGAGAGTAATAGCCCCGATTCACTATTTACTATTTTTCCCGTACCTTTTTTCTGCTCATGTGACTTGCCGAGAGGTTTTGTTTGTGGTTACGGAGTGTTTTGTGACACTTAGTCCCTAAAACGGAACCTTAAGTCTTAGAATTTTGACCGTAATTGAAACTGTATGGAGACGACTCCGAAATGGAGTTTCGTCGGTTCCGTTAGCTTCGTTGGGTGATTTTGGACTTAGGGGCGTGTCCGGATTGTATTTTGGAGGTCTATAGCTCATTTAGGCTTGAAATGGCGAAAGTCGATTTTTTGGAGATTTTGACCGGTAGTGAATGTTTTGATATCGGGGTCGGAATCCAATTCCGGAAATGGGAGTAGGTCCGTAATATTGAATATGACTTGTGTGCAAAATTTAGGGTCAATCGGACGTAGTTTGATAGGTTTCGACATCAGTTGTAGATATTGGAAGTTTCAAGTTCATTAAGTTTGAATCGGAGGGCGATTCATATTTTTAGCGTTGTTTGATGTGATTTGAGGGATCGACTAAGTTCGTATGGTGTTTTAGGACTTGTTGGGATGTTTGGTTGAGGTCCCGGAGGGGGGGGGGGGGGGGGGGGGTCTCAGTTGTGTTTAGATGCTTAATGGATTGAATTTCGGCTTATGCAAATTGCTGAAGTTTCTAGTATTTTCGCACCTACAGAGGGAAGACCGCAAATGCGGACTCGCACGTGCGGCAGGAGGAGCGCATGTGCGGTTTGGTCAAGCTTGGGCTGTGGAGCGCAGATGCGGAGGGTGTTCCGCAGGTGCGAACTCGAACCTGCGCTTGGAGGGTCGCAGAACCGGACGCGAGAGTTTGAGGTTGGTCCGCAGAAGCGGGTTTTGTTGCGCAGAAGCGCACCCCTAGAAGTGGGGTTATGACCGCAGAAGCAGTTGGTCGGCTTAGTGGCCTCCGCAGATGCGAGAGCCGGACCACAAAAGCGGTGTCGCAGAAGCGGCTAATGTGACCGCAAAAGCGAGAAGCTTAGGCAATGTTTAAAATTGAAGAGCTTCGTGATTTTTGTCATTTTGGACTTTGCAAACTCGGTTTAGGGCAATTTTTGAGAGCATTTTCGAGGTATTTCTTGAGGTAAGTCCCTTGTGATTATTTTTGATCAATAATCTTGCTTCCTCATTTTTTTCCCCACCTAGTTAGCGTGTATTTAAGGTGAAAATTAGAAGTTGGAGATTAGGGATTTGGTGAGTCGATTTGAGGAATTGAGTGGCGAATTGGTATCGAATTTTGGTAATTTTGGTATGGGTGAACTCGTGGTCGAGTGGGTGTTCGTATTTTGTGACTTTTACGCGATTTTGAGACGTGGGCCCGGGTCCACCTTTTAGGACGGATTTTAGAATTTTTGTTAAAGTCTTGATTTCATTAATTAGATTATTCTATTATAGTTGTATTTATGATATGTAATTATTTTTGGCTAGATTTGGAAAATTGAGAGTCGGATATTTGTGGAAAGTGCATTGTTACCGATTGATTAAGCTTGGTTCGAGGTAAGTGGCATACCTAACCTTGTGAGGTGATGAGTGCGTACACGGGTTATTTGTTGTAAAACCGGATTTTTCACTGAGTAGTGATATGTTTTCATTTTAATTGAGTTATACCAGCATGTGTAGTTAGCCTGTTTAGTCTAATATCCCATGTCTACGTGCTTTAACTGCTTATTTGAACTCTGTGCAACATGCCTTATTGATATCATGTTTTCCCTTGATATTTATCAGTCTTAACTATAGAATTCTTACTGTTAACTGTTGTATTTATCGGTTTGAGCTGTGTGTTTACTTTTGAGACTACAAGGCAGTTTTACTTTTGAGACTACGAGACGGTTCCTCGGGAGTTCTCCCTGCACATTTACTTTTGAGACTACGAGGCGGTTCCTCGGGAGTTCTCCCTGCATATTTACTTTTGAGAATACGAGGCGGTACCTCGAGAGTTCTCCCTGTATATTTACTTTTGGGACTACAAGACGGTATCTCGGGAGCGCCCCTGTTGTTATATCATTATGTGGTGTTGTTATTGCTTTGTGAAAACTTGTTGTTGTCTTCTTCGTTTTACTTCATTTTTATTATAGCATATGTCTTATTATTATATCCCAATAGGGCCCGGACTTGGNGTCTAATATCCAATGTCTACGTGCTTTAACTGCTTATTTGAACTCTGTGCAGCATGCCTAATTGATTTCCTATTTTCCCTTGATATTTATCAGTCTTAACTATAGAATTCTTACTGTTAACTGTTGTATTTATCGGTTTGAGCTGTGTGTTTACTTTTGAGACTACAAGGCAGTTTTACTTTTGAGACTACGAGACGGTTCCTCGGGAGTTCTCCCTGCACATTTACTTTTGAGACTACGAGGCGGTTCCTCGGGAGTTCTCCCTGCATATTTACTTTTGAGAATACGAGGCGGTACCTCGAGAGTTCTCCCTGTATATTTACTTTTGGGACTACAAGACGGTATCTCGGGAGCGCCCCTGTTGTTATATCATTATGTGGTGTTGTTATTGCTTTGTGAAAACTTGTTGTTGTCTTCTTCGTTTTACTTCATTTTTATTATAGCATATGTCTTATTATTATATCCCAATAGGGCCCGGACTTGGCCTCGTCATTACTCGACTGAGGTTAGACTTGGCACTTACTGGGTACCGTTGTGGTGTACTCATGCTACTCTCCTGCTTATGTTTTGTGTGAAGATCCAGGTACTTCTTATAAGACCCGCTACTAGCTGAGAGTGCTTGCTGTTGTACATAGACTTCAAGGTATATCTGTCGTATCCGCAGACCTCGGAGTCCCCTTCTATTCCTTCCTATGTCATTTACCTTCCTTACTACTTTTATTAGACTCTGGTGTATAGAGATACTAGTTTGCTCCTGTAGCTTGTGACTTATGATGTTCCGGGTTTTAGGAGTACTGTGTATTTTTAGAGTGTTGGTTATTGTAAATGCTTAGCGGCATTGTTATCAGTTATTTAGTTATCTGTTACAGTTAGTTGTTAAGTTTTGTTTCCATTTTTGTTATTTCCGCATCTTTGTTAGGCTTACCTAGTCGTAGAGACTAGGTGTCGTCACGACATCTTAAGGAGGGAGAATTGGGTCGTGACAAGTTGGTATCAGAGCTCTAGGTTCATAGGTGTAGTGAGTCACAAGCAAGTTTAGTAGAGTCTCGCGAATCGGTATAGAGACGTCTGTATTTATCTTAGGGAGGCTATGGAATTGTAGGAAAATTTCACTTCTTTGATTCCTTGTCGTGCGAAATTGTTGATTTCGAAATTCTAAACTTATGTATTCTATTCTCTCACAGATGGTGAGGACACGTACAGGCGAATCTGATGACCAGGCACCCGTGCCCCCTGCTAGAGCCGCTAGAGGCTGAAGTCGGGGTAGAGGCCGAGGATGTCAATACGGTGCAGTTAGAGCACCCACACGAGCTGCTACAGAGGAGCCCGCAGTAGCTCCAGCTAGAGGGCAGGCACCTGAGATACCTGTTGCTGCACCAGCCTTCCAGGAGACTCTAGCCCAGTTTCTGAGCATGTTCAGCACCTTAGCTCAGGTTGGATTGATTCCACTTGCTTCTGCCACATCTCAGGATGGGGAAGGAGCACAGACTCCCGCCGTCGGTACCCCAGAGTAGCGAGTTCAAGTAGACCAGGATCTAGAGATCATACCAGTGCATCTGGTAGCCCCAGTTCAGCCCAAGGTTAGGGCAGCAATTTCTAAGGAGGAGCAGCTCAAACTTGAGAGGTACAAGAAGTACCACCCTCCTACCTTCAACGAATTGACGTCAGAGGATGCCTTTCTGGAGGTGTGTCACCGCATTCTCCGTACTATGGGTGTAGCGGAGTCGAGTGGGGTTTCTTTTACTGCATTCCAGCTTAGAGGAGCAGCCTATCAGAGGTGGAATGCTTATGAGTTGAGTAGTCCGGATGAGGTAGCTTCACTTACATGGACTCAGTTCTCGGACATGTTTTTAAGAGAGTTTGTCCCTTAGAGCCTCAGGGACTCATGGGGCGCAGAGTTTGAGCAGTTGCGCCACAGTTCTATGACTATGTCAAAGTTTGCAGTTTACTTCATTGATTTGGCCCGACATGCACCGGCCTTGGTTGCCACAATTCGAGAGAGGGTTCGTCGGTTTATTGAGGGAATCCACCCCAGTATCCGGATTAGTATGGCCAGGGAGTTGGAAATGGATATGTCTTATCAGCAGGTTGTGAGTATCACCAGGAGATTGGAGGGCATGCTTTCTCGGGATAGAGAGGAGAGAGAGGACAAGAGGTCTCGAGAGACTGGTTCTTATTCTAGTGCTCATGCCCCAGCAGCTCGCCATGGTAGTGGTTATGTGAGTCGCCCCATTCATTCAACTCTTCTAACCGCCAGTGGTATTCCAGTTCCTTCTAGGCCTAGGAGCCTTATTATGCACCGCCAGTATCTAGTGCACCTCCTGTACAGGGTGCTTTTAGCGGTCAGTACAGTAGACCTGGCCCGAGCCAGTCACATCGGAAACGCTCTCTAAGATCTTGTTTTGAGTGTGAAGACACTCGCCATATGGTGAGGGATTGCCCCCGACTTAGGAAGGGTTCACCTTCACAGATTTCTCAGGCACATCGTGCTCCACCGGGTCCTCAGGCTATGATTCCAGCACCAGCTACCACCTCACCTGCTCAGCCAGCTCGAGGTGGAGGTCGGGGAGGTCGAGGTCGCCCTAGAGGGGGAGGCCAGGCCAGATATTATGCTCTTCCTTCTCGTACAAAGGAAGTTGCTTCCGACTCTGTCATTACAGGTACTATTCTGGTCTGTCATAGAGATGCATCGGTATTATTTGAGCCAGACTCTACATATTCCTATGTGTCCTCTTATTTTGCCTCGTATTTGGGCATATCTCGGGATTCTTTGAGTTCCCCTGTTTATGTGTCTACTCATGTGGGAGATTCTCTTGTTATGGACCGCATGTACCGGTCATGTTTGATTTCTCTTAGTGGTTTTGAGACTAGAGCCGATTTATTATTGCTCAGTACGGTAGACTTTGATGTTCTCTTGGGCATGGATTGGTTGTCGCCGCATTATGCTATTCTTGATTGTCACGCTAAGACCGTGAAGGGATTACCACGATTAGAGTGGAGAGGTACCTTAGAGTATACTCCCAGCAGAGTTATTTCATTTCTTAAAGCTCAACGAATGGTTGAGAAGGGGTGTGACACGTATCTAGCTTATGTGAGAGATATCAATATTGATACCCCTACAGTTGAGTCAATCCCAGTAGTGAGGGATTTTCCAGATGTGTTTCCAGCTGATCTTTCGGGCATGACGCCCGACAAAGATATTTATTTTGGCATGGATATATTGCCGGGCACTCAGCCCATCTCTATTCCTCCGTATCGTATGGCTCCTCCTGGGTTGAAGGAGTTGAAGGAGAAGTTACAGGAGTTGCTTGATAAGGGCTTTATCCGGACCAATGTATCACCTTGGGGTGCTCCTGTCTTGTTTGTGAAGAAGAAGAAGGGTGGCTCTATACGTATGTGCATTGATTATTGCCAGCTAAACAAAGTTACACTGAAGAACATGTATCCATTTCCTCGTATTGATGATTTATTTGATCAGTTACAGGGTGCCTAAGTGTTTTCCAAGATTGACGTACATTCAGGCTAACATCAGTTGAAGATTCGGGAGTTAGATATCCAGAAAACTACTTTCAGGACTCGGTATGGTCACTACGAGTTTCTTGTGGTGTCATTTGGGCTGACCACTTCCCCAATAGTATTTATGCACTTGATGCACAATGTGTTCCGACCCTATCTTGACTTATTCGTCGTTATGTTTATTGACGACATTCTGGTGTACTCCCGGACTCGGGAGGATCATGAGCAGCACCTGATGACTGTGCTTCGGATCATGAGAGAAAAGGCGTTATATGAAAAATCTTCAAAGTGTGAGTTTTGGGTAGACGCAGTGGCATTCTTGGGACATAGAATATCGAGCGATGGGGTTTAGGTGGATCCAAAGAAGATTGAAGCAGTGCAAAGTTAGCCCAGACCATCCCCATCCACGGAGATCCAGAGCTTCCTGGGTTTGGCGGGGTATTACTATCGGTTCGTTAAGGGATTTGCATCTATTGCAGCACCCATGACCAGGCTGACCCAGAAAGGGTGCTCCATTCAGGTAGACAGAGGAGTGTGAGAAGAGCTTTCATAAGCTCAAGACAACTTTGACTACAACCCTAGTATTGGTATTGCCTACAAGTTTGGGGTCTTATACTGTATATTATGATGCGTCGCGGGTTGGTCTCGGCGTGATGTTGATGCAGGACCGTTGGGTGAATGCCTATGCGTCCAGACAACTGAAGGTGCATGAAAAGAACTATCATGTCCATGACCTTGAGCTAGCAACTATTGTTCATGCCTTGAAGATATGGCAGCACTATTTGTACGGTGTTCCTTATGAGATTTACACCAATCACCGGAGTTTGCAGCATCTGTTCAAACAGAAAGATCTTAACTTGCGTCAGTGGAGGTGGTTGGAGTTGCTTAAGGATTATGATATCACCATTTTGTACCATCCCGAGAAGGCCAATATGGTGGTCGATGCTTTGAGTCGCCGGGCGGAGAGTTTGGGGAGCTTAACATATCTACCAGCAGCAGAGAGGCCATTGGTGTTGGATGTTTAGGCCTTAGCCAACTAGCTTGTTAGATTGGATATTTCTGAGCTGAGTCGAGTATTGACTTGTGCGGTCTCTTGGTCTTCTCTTTATGATCATATCAGGGAGCGTCAGTATGATGACCCCCATCTACTTTCCCTTAAGGACACGACCAAACACGATCATGCTAAGGAGGTTACTATTGGGGATGATGGTGCATTGAGGATGCGGGGCATGTTATGTGTGCCCAATGTAGATGGTTTGCAAGAGTTGATTCTTCAGGAGGCTCATAGTTCATGGTACTCTATTCATCCGGGTGCCGCGAAGATGTATCAGGACTTGAGACAACATTACTGGTGTAGGAGAATGAAGAAGGACACAGTTGAGTTTGTGGCTCGGTGTCTAAATTGCCAGCAGGATAAGTTTGAGCATCAGCGGCCAGGTGGATTACTTCAAAAGTTAGAGATTCCGGAGTGGAAATGGGAGCAGATCACTATAGATTTAGTTGTTGGTCTCCCACGGACTCAGCGGAGCTTTGATGTAGTTTGGGTGATTGTGGATAGGCTGACCAAATTAGCTCATTTCATTCCTGTGATGGCTACCTATTCTTCAGAGCAGTTGGCTCGAATTTATATCTGCGAGATTGTTAGGCTTCATGGCGTACCGGTATCTATCATCTTTGACCGGAGTACGCAGTTTACATCATGGTTCTGGAGGGTTGTACACTATGAGTTGGTTACTCGGGTTGATCTGAGAACATCATTTCACCCTCAGACAGACGGACAGTCCGAGCGCACTATTCAGATACTGGAGGATATGCTCCGTGCTTGTGTGATATATTTTGGAGGTTTTTAGGATCAGTTCTTGCCACTTGCGAAGTTTGCCTACAACAACAGTTATCAATCGAGCATTCATATGGCATCGTATGAGGTTCTGTATGGTAGGCAGTGTCGGTCTCCAGTAGGTTGGTTCGAGCCGGGCGAGGCTAGATTATTGGGTACAGACTTGGTTCAGGATGCCCTGGATAAGGTGAAGGTAATTCAGGATTGACTTCGCACAACCCAGTACAGACATAAGAGTTATGCAGATCGGAAATTTTGCAATGTCTCATTCATGGTTAGAGAGCGGTTCCTGCTCTGGGTGTCACACATGAAGGGTGTTATGAGGTTCGGAAAGAAGGGAAAGCTGAGCCCAAGGTATATCGGCCCATTCAAGGTGTTGCGGCTTGTTGGGGAGGTTGCTTATGAGCTTGCCTTGCCTCCCAGTCTAGCAGGAGTTTATCCGATATTCTATGTTTCTATGCTCCAGAAGTATCACGGTGATCCGTCTAATGTGTTGGATTTCAGCTCAATCCAGTTGGACAAGAATTTATCTTATGTTGAGGAGCCGGTGGCTATTTTGGACCGGAAGGTTTGAAAGTTGAAGTCAAAGAACATTGCATCAGTGAAGGTTCAGTGGAGGGGTCAACCGGTCGAGGAGGCGACTTGGGAGACCGATCATGATATGTGCAGCCGTTATCCTCATCTTTTCACCACTTCAAGTATGTCTCTATACTCGTTCGAGGACGCACGATTATTTTAAGAGGGGGAGGATGTAACGATCCGGCCGATAGTTGTGAGAGTAATAGACCCGATTCCCGTTGGGTGATTTTGGAATTAAGAGCGTGTCCAGATTGTGTTTTGGAGGTCTGTAGCTCATTTATGGTTGAAATGGCGAAAGTCGAATTTTTGGAGATTTTGACCGGTAGTGGAATTTTTTATATCGGGGTCGGAATCCGATTACAGAAGTTGGAGTAGGTCCGTAATATTGAATATAACTTGTGTGCATAATTTGGGATCAATCGGACGTGGTTTGATAGGTTTCGGCATCGGTTGTAGATATTGGAAGTTTCAAGTTCATTAAGTTTGAATCAGTGGGTGATTCGTGTTTTTAGCGTTGTTTGATGTGATTTGAGGGCTTGACTAAGTTTGTATGGTGTTTTAGGACTTGTTGGTATGTTTGGTTGAGGTCCCGTGGGACTTAGTTGTGTTTCAGATGCTTAACGGATTGAATTTGGACTTATACCAATTGCTGAAGTTTCTGGTTTCTATTATTTTCGCACCTGCGGAGGGAAGACCGCAGGTGATGACTCGCACATGTGGAAGTAGGAGCGCATGTGAGGTTTGGTCAAGCTTGGTCTGTGGAACGCATATGTAGAGGGTGTTTCGCAAGTGTGAACTCGCACCTACGCTTGGAGGGTCGCAGAAGCGGACGCGGGAGTTTTAGGTTGGTTCGCAGAAGTGGGTTTTGTGCGCAGAAACGGTGTTATGACTGCAGAAGCGGGGTTATGATCGCAAAAGAGGTTGGGCGGCTTAGTGCCCTCCGTAGATGCGAGGGTCGGACCACAAAAGCGGTGCCGCAGAAGAGGCTAATGTGACCGCAGAAGCGAGAAGCCTGGGCAGTGTTTATAACTGAAAGGGTTCGTGATTTTTGTCATTTTGGACTTTGCAAACTTGGTTTAGGGCGACTTTTGAGAGCATTTTCGAGGGATTTCTTGAGGTAAGTCCCTTGTGCTTATTTTTGATCAATAATCTTTCTTCCCCATTTTTGTTTCCCACCTAGTTAGTGTGTATTTAAGGTGAAAATTAAGAGTTGGAGGTTAGGGATTTGGTGAGTCGATTTAAGGAATTGAGTGGCGAATTTGTATCGAATTTTGGTAATTTTGGTATGGGTGAACTCGTGGTCGAGTGTGTGTTTGTATTTTGTAACCTTTACCCAATTCCGAGACGTGGGCTCGGGTCGACGTTTTAGGACGAATTTCGGAATTTTTGTTAAAGTCTTGATTTCATTAAGTAGATTAGTCTATTATAGTTGTATTTATGATACATAATTATTTTTTGCTAGATTTGGGCAATTCAGAGTCGGATATTCATGGAAAGGGCATTGTTACCGATTGATTGAGGTTGGTTCGAGGTAAGTGACTTGCCTAACCTTGTGTGGGGGAAATCCCCTTAGGATTTGGTACTGTTGTGATATGTGAGCACCGTGTATGTGAGGTGACGAGTGCGTACACGGGATATTTGTTGTAAAACTAGATCTTTTCACTGAGTAGTGATCTGTTTTCATTTTAATTGAGTTATACCAGTTTGTGTAGTTACCCTGTTTAGTCTAATATCTCATGTCTACGTGATTTAACTACTTATTTGAACTTTGTGCAGCATGCCTAATTGATTTCCTGTTTTCCCTTGATATTTATCAGTGTTAATTGTAGAATTCTTACTATTAACTATTGCATTTATCGGTTTGAGCTGTGTGTTTACTTTTGAGACTACGAGGCGGTTCCTCGGTAGTTCCCCCTGCTCATTTACTTTTGAGACTACGAGGCGGTTCCTCGGGAGTTCTCCCTGCATATTTACTTTTGAGACTACGAGGTGGTTCCTCGGGAGTTCTCCCTACACATTTACTTTTGAGCCTACGAGGCAGTTCCTCGGGAGTTCTCCCTGCATATTTACTTTTAAGACTACGAGGCGGTACCTCGGGAGTTCTCCCTGTTGTCTTCTCCGTTTTACTGCATTTTTATTATAGCACCTGTCTTATTAATATATCCAGTAGGGCCCGTACCTGACCTCGTCACTACTCTATCGAAGTTAGGCTTGGCATTTACTGGGTACCGTTGTGGTGTACTCATGCTGTGCAGATACATGTACTTCTTATTAGCCCCGCTACTAGCTGAGAGTGCTTGCTGCTGTACAGAGACTTCAAGGTATAACTGCCACGTCCGCAGACCTCGGAGTCCCCCTCTATTCCTTCCTATGTCATTTACCTTCCTTGCTATGTTTATTAGACTCTCGTGTATAGAGATACTAGTTTCCTCCCGTAGCTTGTGACTTATGATATTCCGGATTTTGGAAATACTGTGTATTATTAAAGTGTTGGTTATTCTTAATGTTGAATGACATTGGTATCAGTTATTTAGTTATCTGTTACAGTTAGTTGTTAAGTTTTGTTTCCATTTTTGTTATTTTCACATCTTTGTTAAGCTTATCTAGTCGTAGAGACTAGGTGCCGTCACGACATCTTAAGGAGGGAGAATTGGGCCGTGACAATTATTTAGTTTATTTACTAAAACTTCATACCAAAACATGCTGAAGTTTTATTCTACAGTCTACAGTTTTGTCATGAGTTTTATCCGAAACTTCAGTCTAAACAAGCTGAAATTTTTTAGTTCATTTGCTAAAACTTCAGACTAAACATACTTAAATTTTTGTTCTGCAGTATATAATTTTCTAATGAGTTTTTGCTAATGCATGCTGAAGTTATTTAGTTCATTGGCAAAAACTTCATATCAAAATATGCTGAAGTTTTGTCCTGCAGTCTACAGTTTTGTCAATAGTCTTTTATTAAAGAAGGACAAAATCATCTTTTTAAAATGCTTTTAACTAAAAAACGGGTACGGATGCAAATATAAAATAAAACGGGTACAAGTTAAAAAGGGGCGACCAAATAAGACATCCCATGCAATTTTTACGGAAACTGGCCTGGTTAGCGGACTGGGTCTTGTCCCACCGGTGAACCAACCCGATTTGCCGCCAATTTTTATTATAAATTTAGTCAAAATCTAACTGTTGGCCAATAGTCAAACAGTATAAACAGTAAAGGTGGTCCCCAACACCCCTTACCTCCCAAAAATTTTATTTTTGACATTCAACTTTTTAAATTTAAAGACTCTAATTCTCAACTATAAATAACTCTAATCATTTGTAGATAATTCTCAACTTATCTAAAATTACACTAGTAAAAAGTTGGCCCGACGCAAGCGTTGGGTTGCATATTGTGGACTTTTAATATTGGTGTCAATGATGTTTTTTTTCTCAACCTGCCGATGATATGTTAATATTGTGAAATTCTTTGTTTGTGTTTGTTTCTATTTGTCTTTATTTTAAATTGCCAATCTAATTTAAACATTATACATAATTTTTGTAATTTCAATTTGTTCATTGTTTGATATTAAATTTTCGTAAGACTTGAAATTATAAAATGTACATTCTTATATATTCTCATTAGTATGGTATTTTGGCAACTTATGTTTTCCCGAATGACTTTATCATTCTAATTTGTTACGAGTTAAGAAGGTTGTATTATTTTTGATAATAGGAAAATCTTCTTTTAAATTGCTTTTTCTCATAATTTTGTCCAACTGTGATAACTATAGTGTACCCAATGTATCGTAATGTTCAATATTGTTTATGCCAAATCTTTTTTTTCTTGTTTTGTTTTGAGTTAGACAAATTTTATGGTAGCAGTGCAAACCATCTTATGTACTTTGTTCTAGTATCGTTAGTGAGAGGCTTTTCTTTCTTCATTATTTTTGAAGAAAAATAAGGGCTCTTCTTTCTTCATGCCAAGAAAACTCAATGTGAAAAATAAATTTGAAAAGGACGTACCAGTCATTTCATCTTAATTAGTGTTCCCTCAAGGCCACTTATGAATTAAGGATTCATAATTTTTGTATCACCAACAAAGTAAGATGCATCATCAGAATCTTCAATGAACCAAATGATTTACTAGGTCAGAAGCGAGCAACTAGAAAATTCAAATAATTTTCAAATTGGAAAAAGTTATAATATTCACATCTAATCCAGTTTAAGCTAAATGTGGGACTCATACCATTAGTTTCGGACCCAAGCTATATTCATCACTAGTAGACGGCTAGACGTGCTTAAAAGAGAATGTGTGTCACGACCCAAAACCTAACCCTTCGTGATGGCGCCTATCCAAATACTAGGCAAGCCGACAATCTCAATAAATCACATATCTTTTAAATTTGAAAACATAATGATAAAATTCAGCGAAAGAAATCTCATAAGTACAAATATAAATATTCTCAAAACTCGGTGTCACTGAGTACATGGGCATCTAATATGAATACAAGTCTAGAGAATACGGTCTATAATAGTTTGAGACCAAATACAGTAAACAAGGAGATAGGAAAGGAGAGGCAAGGTCTGCGAAATACGACAGCTACCTCTGAATCTCCGAAAAATCAACTGTGCGAAAGAATCAACACCCGCTATGTCCGGGAACACCTGGATCTGCACACTAAGTACAGAGTATAGTATGAGTACAACCAACTCAGCAAGTAACAATAATAAATAAGAAACTGAAAATAGTGATGAGCTACACAATTAAAGTTCACTTTCAGTAATTCCAGCAAAGAATAAACATGCTTCCAAATCCAGCAGTTTAAGTCAAACCAGTTTTATACAGTTCAAGTTCATGTAATTCGGATATAAAAATCTTTCATTGAATTTCACAACAATGACAGATAGCAACTAAGTGCAACAACAAATGAAAAGCAAGTACAACCTCTTAGGGCAACAGTCACTCAACTCGTCACAACAACTCAACCACTCGGCTCTCAGCCCTCAACACTCACACTCAATGGGTACCCGCTCTCACTGGGGGTGTACAGACTCTGGAGGGGCTCCTACAGCCAAAGCGCTATAATCCGTACGGATAACTCACGTGCTGCACGGATAACTCACGTGCCGCACGGACAACTCACGTGCTATAATATCCTGCATGGATAACTCACGTGCTATAATATCCATACCTCACTGACAGGCCCTCGGCCTTACTCAGTCATCAACCTCTCTAGTCTCTCGATTCTCGTAAATCACAAAGACCAGCCCAAATAAAGATAACATAGTGTATCAACAAAAATCAAGAAAGCCTGAGGTATGATACGTAAGTAAAATCATGACTAAGTACAAGACAACAATTAGCAAATAATTCAACAAGTACCTGACCTCTGCGGGTCCCAATAGTACTATCACATAGCCTAATCATGATTTCTAACAAGATTTTACAATCAAATTTGTTCAACACATAGAGAGAATAGAGCTAACAACAAGTTATTCAACTTTACAGTTTTACGGGACAAACCAAGTCACAATCCCCTCGGTGCACTCCCACACGCCCGTCACTTAGCATGTGCGTCACCTCCAAAATAATCACATGACACAAAATCCGGGGTTTCATACCCTCAGGACCAGATTTATAATTTTGCTTACCTCAAACCGTGAAATTATTATTTTGCTAAGCCTTTGCCTCGTGAATTGGCCTCCAAACGCCTCGAATCTAGTCACAAATAATTCTATTCAGTCAATAAAATTTATTGAAATTAATTCCGTAAGAAAATGCCAGTTTTCCACAAAAATCCTAAATTTAGCTCAAAAATTGCCCGTGGGGTCCACGTCTCGAAACCCAACAAAAACTACAAAATCCGAAAGCTTATTCAACCACGAGTCTAACCATACTAATTTTACCAAAATCCGACATCAACTCGACCTCCAAATCATCAAATCTTATTTTCAAATCCCTAAGTTCAAACCCCCGATTTACACCTCAAAAATATGTAATCTAGTCAGATTATCCGATGATAATTCAATATTATGGAGTAGAAATGATCACAAGGGACTTACCTCAAGTTTCCCTCGAATTCTCTCTCAAAATCACCCCAAAAACCGTGCTTGAAGGTCCAAAAATGGCAAAACTCGAAACCTCTTCGAAATGTATACTGCCCAGGGGTTCCGCACCTGCGACTCACTTAGCCGCTTCTGCGGTCTCGCAGGTGCGAGAATTCCACCGCTTCTGCGGTTTCGCCAGGCCTCTACTGGAGCCGCTTTTGCGAGCTAGGAGCCGCTTCTGCGGGCTTGCATTTGCGAGGCTAGCTCCGCTTCTGCGGAAAGCTCGCTTTTGCGATGGCTGGTGCGCACATGCAGCTTCGCGCCTGCGATCAAACCTCCGCAGGTAAGGCTGGCAAGTGGGCCGGTCCAGGCCCGAGACCGCGGGCCAAATGGCTAAACGGGCCAGGACCGTTTGGTCCGGTTTTAGCGGGCCTGGTCC